>JASAMZ010003456.1:0-11045 GCA_030248115.1 Linhomoeus sp. GSCO2_2
ATCACTGCATACCTAATCCTAATAAACTACTACTAGTACCGTAGTTCCTTCACGAGTGCTGTCTATCACAACCTCTATACTCTGCAGCAGTGCATCAGAGCAGCGGGTCGAAGGGGGAAGTGGCGGAGAAAGTGGGAAGACCCCACCACCGGGCCCACTCTCAGGACGACTATCTGGAGGGGGGAG
The DNA here is from genome assembly GCA_030248115.1 of Linhomoeus sp. GSCO2_2. Classification (NCBI taxonomy): domain Eukaryota; kingdom Metazoa; phylum Nematoda; class Chromadorea; order Monhysterida; family Linhomoeidae; genus Linhomoeus; species Linhomoeus sp. GSCO2_2. The sequence goes on from JASAMZ010003456.1 coordinate 187, forward strand.
GCAGCCGACCGGCACTTAGAATGGCCGGTGGGTGCTTTGCAGAAGGGTTACCCTAAGTACATGTTGTAAAACAGGACCTTTCGCTTGCGGAGCTTGAAAGGATTCTAATTTGTACGTGCACACAAGATTTTGCCCCGACATCTTGGTTTTCGACACAGTTTGGCATCAAATATACACTCAACCCTCACCCAATGAAGTGGTGTGTTGGGGGGGGGGGGGGGGGGCAGGAGGGCGGGAGTTTGGGGAAGCGGCGGGAGGGGGGGCGGGGGTATGCATATTGGCTGGGTGCGAGCGGAGAGGATTGAAATGAAGGCAGTAGGCGGGGGGGGGGGGTACTAAAACAGCTGTAGAATGCACAATGAAGTACTCCGGAACAGCGCACGTGGATGGGAGTGAAGTAACAGGCTCCACGTCCAGAATGTGCGGCACTACCCTTGTGTCCCACTTTCAGGTTCCGGCCAGCCCCCTCGAAGGTTCCAGGCGCGTCAGAAACAGCTCAGTTCTGCTCCAATGACGGAGGAAGGGGAAGAAACGGCGACGACGGCGGCGAAAATCGCGCGCGAAAAGAAAGAAAACGCAAATATCGCCACAAATAAAGAATCCGTAAACGCAGACCAGTCCTGGGAAGTCTAGTCTTCCGCGCGATTTGAATATACCTCGTTACAGTATGCTTCGATTTGGGCCGATAAACTACTGCGTCATAAGACGGCGGTTTCGCCTTGAAACGCGTCCATAATTGCGATGCGATCTAAACTCGATTGCGAGATCTGTGCGTCGATTGATTCTCCGTCCACTATTGTAGATCGTGCCTTTGTTCGAGTTAAGTTGAATGCGGCCTTACACAACTGCTGTTGTTTTACAACTTGGTGGCGCGATAACGGTGCCGGTTTTGCACGTCTTGCTCAGCGGACGATTGGAATGCCTTCAATTCAAATTCCAGAGACACTTTGCTTGCGTTACGTACTTTGTGTAGCTTTGACACGATTTATTGTTCTTTGGAAACAAACAAACGCTTCAGGATTAGCCCCGCGCACTGGTATCGGGGGTTACAGTGTCAGTTCACAGCGCGCACTGCCGGGAAAAGAAGGCCAAATGGGGGAGTGCTTGTCGCCACCGTGTAGATTACGAATCTTGTCGCTCAATCGATGAACACGACCGATTTCCCCTGGAGTTTTGGCGGTATCACCGCCGTCGTCCCATTCTGATTGGGCGGCGTGGGCGAGAGCGAGTTGGTCTGGCGCAGGCGCGGGCGCGGGCCGCCGAGCGTAGCGAGCGCGCCCGCGCCTGCACCCTCCTCCTTGCGCGGCGAGAGCGACTGCGAGGTCCTGGGCCTCTCGGGGTCTGCCGGGTCGACGACCCGGGCCGGCCGGGCGCGCTGCAAACCCGGGTCGCTTCCCGACCCGACCTTCTCCTTGTGGCGGCTCTCGACCATCCTCCGGTAGCACTCCTCGGAGCAGACCCCCTGCGGCGGGAACTGGCCCGCCTCCGTCTCGAGCATGCCGCAGAAGTCGCATAGGCGGAAGCCGTCCTCCAGCTTCGACTGGACGTAGCGGTCGCCGAAGATCACGTTGACCCCTGTGGGGCGCCAGAAGTCGATAATGCGCCGGTCGAAGTCGGACAGGACCCAGGTTCGGTTGCCTGAAGAGTACTTTACGGTGGATTGCGGCTCTGTTGCGCGGGTTCAACACACGCGTGCCATCCGCCATGTACACGCATTCAATACACGCGCATACGTACATACATGTGCACGCATTCAGTACACGCGTATATGTACTTACATGTACAGGCATTCCGCACACGCGTGCATGTAGGTGTACAGTTCTGCGTGTGTGTGTTGTACCTACGTGTGCAGTTCGGGCGTGTCTGCGCGCGTGTGGGCCTGCTTATGTACATCACGTGTTTGTGCGTAGCTGTGTGTGCTAAGGCGCGAGCGTTGGTAGCTGTGGTTCGTCGACAGGTAGCTGAACGTACGCGTAGCGTACATACAGTAGGTAGCATCTTGCGAGTGCGACACGACTCACCGGGAAAGAATTCGTGGAAGACGACCACTCTGTCGTCCGGTTGCCATTCGGGGTCCTCCTAAATAGTTGCGAAAACTAGGTGCTCTCGATATTTCAGAATTTCGAATTCCCCATTTGCCGTACTTGGAAAATGACGCCCTTCTTCTTCTTGCTCTGGACGATCCAGCGCCCTTGAAGTCTCAGATAGACTTCGTAGAAGATCAAATAGGCATAGCTTTGCTGCTTGAGCGAACGCTCGTCCCCTCCGTTGGCGAAAAGGCGGTCGAAGGCGGGTGGGTCCCCTTCGGACAAGTGGTCGACGCCGCCGAGTCTGCACATTCAAAGTTTATCCTAGGTACAGGGTGTCCCACGGTGGGTTTGGCAACTTTGCTTGCTAGCTGGCAGAGATTGGGTTGGCCGATCGATTTGAAATTTTGATTGGTTGCACTACTAAGTTTAACTTAGATGTCTGCCAAGTGAGAGATTTGTCATGTGTAATACACGAGAATGACACAGCTGCAAAGTCATAGTCCAGATCTTCGCGGGAAGCCAACACGGGAATGGCCGTCACTTGCGCTGTGGTGAACATAACGTGAAACGGTAAACAGCATTTAAAGGGCAAGACAACAACCTTTCAGATGATAAAAGAAAGGACTCTGTAGCCCTTATCATGCGCGAGATGCAGCCAATCAAAGTTTGCCCGCATTGTGCCATGAAGGGCAGCACCGAGTAAAATCTCCGTCAGACCGTCGTCCAAGAGGCCCCAGGCACAATGCGGACAACTTCGGTTGGCTGTATCTCGCGCATCATTTGGGTTACAGAGTCCTTTCTTTTGTCATCTGAAAGGTTGTTGTCTTACCCTTCAAATGCCGTTTACCGCTTCACGTTATGTTGACCACAGCGCAAGTGACGGCCATTCTCGTTGGCTTCCCTCGAAAATCGGGACTTTGACTGTGCAGCGGTGTCATTCTCGCGAGTTGCACATGATATAAATCTCCCACTTGGCAGACATCTAAGTTAAACTGAGTAGTACAATCACATAACGTTTCAAATCGATCGGTCCATTCAATCTCAGTCAGTCAACAAAGAAAGTTGCCAAACCCACCGTGGGACACCCTGTACATAGGTCACAAGGAGGGTCCAGTTTGTAACGCATAACGCAGTTTCCTTGATACGCTAGCCATCCTCAGAGTGTGAGCGACCTCGCAACGGCAGAGATGGAGACAACAGGAGGCAATGTAGATTCGAAACACTTCCCGCCTCATTTTGAAGCGTCAAGTACAGTATGTGAAGGTACGGTAACGGTATTATGCAAATCCGACATCTGTTCAACGACAAAGGCATTGCCAAATCCGCGCTCAAATTCACGAGTACCATCGCAGCAGCAACGATTGACACTCTTCATACAATATTCTGCAAGCTGCTGCCCAAACCTTATTATCCAAACCAAACTCCCAAACTTCCCACTCACATTCCAATTTCAAAATAACAAAACCCCGCCGCACCTGTCCAACTGGCGGCAGTCCAACAATGCCCCGAGGGCGACTTGTCTGTCGGTCTGCTCCACCAGACTCCTGTGCAGGTGGATGAAGGCGTCGTCGATGGCGAATAGAGTGGCGTCGTCCTCGTCCGCCTGGGACAAATTGGCCACGTACCCTCGAACGGCGATGATCAGGCGGGACCACCTGTAATAGTAGTTGGTACTGGAATTATGTAGTCTATACAAGAACTTGTGTTGTGTAATTTCTGTTAAGATGTCCAACTTTGACCGTGCGGGAGAATCTTTGACGACTCCTGTCGAGTTACAGCATTGTCTAAAGCGGTTTAGCGACAACTCGTCTTCTGCAGGCCTACTCAGTGCGTTCACTGGGTCATGCAAAAGCTAAAATGCTCTGACTACCGTAGTCGCTTCATGTCGACGCCCAAACCAACCAGAGCTCGAACCTGTCACATTAAATGTTTATTCAGCCATTGAATCAGTTTGAGACACTTCTAGCTTGTGGCACAATTCACGGCGTATATTGTAGGCTGGTAATAATACGATATAGGTATTGGGCATTTTAGCAGCTTGGCTTCGACTACCCTCTAACTACAGAGCGCCAGCTCGTCACATCAGATGTTTCGGTTTCCAGACGAGACACAACACATTTCAAATTCTCTCCCCTACCGTACCACAGGCTGGCCAGGCCCTCCAACATCGCATGGAAGGAGTCGGCGTCCAAATCCTGGTCCACCCTTTCCAATGGGGGCTGTTTCAGTCGATTCAGAGTTCTGGGAAACAGCTCCTCGTCCTCCAAAGACACTGGCAGTACGATTGGTTGAGGGCCTTGTTGTTTCTCCGGCTTCTTTTCCGTTTTGGCCAAGTTGGACTTTGGAGGCTTGGGCTTGACGCCGTTGGCGCTCGCCATGGCTGAGTAGTTGTGTCTTGGCCTGCGGTAGAGAGAGGGAAGCCACTGAATTAGTTGGCAGGGTGGGGGGGGGGCGCCGCGCCCCCAATAGAACCTATCTACGCTAGCGCACCGTTATAGGCAAATGGCGGCAGATTCTCATTTGAAGCTGAACTGCTGAAATACTTCTGCAATTTTCAAATTCAAAGGCAACTTGGTTGCGCAACGGTCGAATTCGAAAGCACATTCCATTCGCGTCAAGATGATGCATCCCCCCCCCCCACAAAAGTCCGGGTAGGTACCAAAGAAACGCGGCAGCGTTTCATACAATACCACAATGCATTGTTGTATAGTTGTATAGTATGTTATAGTATAGCATACTATACTATACAACAATTCCTTGGGCATTTGTTGTACAATACTATACTATACAATAATTTATGCCAGATTTCGCATACTATAACATACTATACAACAATTCGATCCTATACAACAATGCATTGTTGTATAAAATTGCGGAGTTGAATGCATCAAAATGACGCATGGACGGCTTCCAAAACTCAAGTATGGTCACAAATCCTGTGTTTCTGTGGTGGTTTGGCCCGATTGGAGGTTGATTTTGTACTGTATTGTACAGCTATGCTTAATTTTCACGTCTGAAATCTTGCACTCAGGTGACATTGTTCGGTCATTTCCAACTTGCCATACAACAATTCATATTGTTGTACAATACAACAATTGAAATTCCAGAGGCCATACTATACCATACTATACAACAATTAATTTCGGAAAGTTATACAATACAATACTATACAACAATGCAAAATTCTCGGCCAATACTACCATACTATACAACAATTGAAATGAATTGTTGTATGAAACGCTGAAACGCGGCGCTTCTAAGCGTGTAGTGAGCGAGTTTGGGGAGGTCTAATTCGATTTCCTATGCCGCTCTTTCGCTGGAGAGCTCTAAAACGGAATGGCGGGAGAGAGGGAGGAAGGAATAATGTTGTTTTCTCCGCCTCCCTCTCTAGCGGAGCTATAACCACGGGGGGTAGGCGCCTCGGAAGAAAGGGAGGGACCGGTTCGCGACAGCGACAGACGCTAGTAGGGTAGGGACAGCTTTGTCATACACCGTAAGTACGTGCGTTCGCGCGACAATAGGAACGGACGAACAGAAGGCAAATCGGGCCGAAAAATGCGCCTACGCTACACTACTGTTTGCAGTCGGCCAATGTCGTCCCGTCACATGACGGACTGAGCACACATCATACAGAAAGGGGGGAATTTCTCTATTCCAGCCGCCCTCAGACGGGGAGTCAACACGGGAAATTGCGCCAATAATGGCCCGGCGAGGTTAGGTTCAATAGGATTTCTTTCGCCCCGCGCAGAATTGCGAAAGTGGGCCCGCTCAAAAACTGAACCCATCCCCAATTTTGAGTATGCGGCGGAACGCAAATTGCTGCGCGGAGGAGAGGGCATCATTGTGGGGCAATTATTCTATTACAAGGCACACGCCGCGCCAACCAACCAACGAAACCAATCCCACTCAAAATACCGTACACGCAAACACCCAACAAAATTGTCCTAAGTCGAGCCCACTCATTCAAATGGACTGTGACTCACTGCCGTTCGATTGGCCACACACATTCACACACAGGTAGAATTTGTAGAGTCAGTCCGTCCGCCACCTCCCAGCCTACACACAGAACACTCAAGTGTGTTTACGACCATCGACAGGCCGTTGTAACACTCTGTCACACAAGCAACGCACACTGTAGCGCGTTCTCGACTTGAGTGCGCGCGCGCAAAGGCCATTGCCACTCGTTTGCGCGCGCGACGCGACGAAGGTCGGCCTCTCCTCGCCCCATCTTTGAGTAGCGTGACACAACTAGTGAAAACGCCGCGCTCTCCTCGCGCATAGTTGTCTTTGATTTTTGCGACCGAATAGTAAAGAAGGTGAAAGTTACAGTACGCCTTCAATAACCCCGACCCACTTAAACCCAAATAGCGACCCTCTTTGTAAGCTCGACGGAAAGCTGACCTCTGCAAAATTGTGTTTGCTGAGGCGTAACCTCTCTCCAATCAATCGCGCAGCGAAAACATGTTTTAATGCGAATTCCGCTGGCGCTACGACTGTTTACTTAATTAACTCTGTAACTGCATTGTGTGCGGCGATAGTCGCCAAAACAGAACCAGTTTTGAGTTCTCGTGCTTTGTTTTGACAGTCGGTAAAGACGCAAACGCAGACGAGAGGAGAAGAATCGACGGAAAACACGGTCGGAGGAAGCACCGAGTAGACCAAATCGGGATCACTCATTTTGTGAATTCTTTCAAATTAAAGAATAAGTTGTTGAAAATCAACTTGAACTTGTTACACTGGATCTGGGAGGTCAAGTCAGCAACGCCACCTAATCTTTTCAGTGTCTACAGTACCACAACCCACAAGTTCTATACATCAGAAGCCTTTGGTTTTAAAGCGCACGTCGTAAAAGCATCTCAGAAGCTAGATATGTATGTATGCTACTGCGACCATCGTGTGTTCACTTGTCGGAATAATCCAGTTCCCTGGTGGAACGCTTACTTCTTCTTTTACGCTTACAGCCAAACCACCACTCCCCAATGTCTCTAGGATAACCGGAGCGAATCTGAAGAATTGAAACAAATCTTGACTTAATCGGTAATTAATTTACTTGTAGATTGAGTTCGGTAAATCGATTTGATTTAATTAAATGGAGAACGTCGAGATTAAATCGTGCGGTGCGTTATCCTCACTCCGTCCGTTCCTTTGCTGCCTTACACTACTGCATTCCCTTTATTGCAAGTGACTATGTAGTGCATTGATTTGCTTTAATCTGCTGATGCGCAATCGGGGTTAGGCAGGTAATTGAATTTGCATTTCTGATTCTGTTCAATTCAATTCACAATTTCTTTTGTATCCCTCACTTTCATGACTCTCCAGCCGGTCAGTCTGTAGTACTTGTTCCCAACGAAGATGTACGACTTCCCATTGGTCCACTTCAGGGCGGCGTCCACCCTTCTACGAGGGTCGGCCGCAGACGAGCCGCTCCTCCTCCTCGACTCTTCTGCGGAGGACGCCGCAGAAGAGTCGTCTGCGAAGATGCTGTCTATGGACCTGGGCCAGGTCGCAGGCATACCCCAGCGGGAATACTGCCAGAAACGGCGCTCTAAACAACGGGGAAACGTTACAAAAGTATGTAGAGTTATTTCAGTTTCCGTTTCAGTTGCCATTATGGTGCTGGCTGAGTTTCAGTTTCAGTGTCACTTGTGCCATCTCTTAAGTTTTAGAGTTATTAGTAACTGGTGTCAACTATGGAGGATCTACGTAAACTGCCACAATGAAATTGTTTAGACCAACAACCCGGTGTGTAACTGATAGGCATGTAACTGCCCCCACAATGTAAACAAAACGCCTACTTTGTTACCCTATTTTCGCCCGGCCTCAGCCGGGCGAACCCCTACGAGAGCTTATCGTCCGTTCGTCCGTTCGTCCGTTCGTTCGTCACTCTCTCAGATCTAGGCGTTGGAACGTCGTAGGAAGGAGATCTGGGGCTTTATGGATAGCACTTGACTTACTGGTAATGTCGCTAAGAGACTTCGAAATTCAAAAGTTTGAATTGCGCGCGCTACAGTAACCCGAACGTTCAAACTGAAAACGGCTATTACTCGCTCGTCTTACGTCGTAGAGCGGCGTGCATAGGTCAACTAAAAGGTCTCGACGTGCTCTTTCGTTTGGCATTAAAACTTTTCTTAATTACGCAAACACGCGACACGAAAAGCGACATTCTCGCGTTTTTAAGGCAGAAATCGCTCTAACTCGCTCAGCGTGCGTCGTAGGGAGACGATTTTGGGTTGGCTGGATAGCTCTCGACTCACTGATCATTTGTTCTTCTATTGGTCGAAACTCAAAAGTTTGAATTTCGGGAGCTACAGTAACCCAAAGGTTTAAAACGCGAAACTTATCTAACTCGCTCGTCTTCCGTCATAGAGAGACGATCTTGAGTTCGTTGAATAGATTTCGGCACACTGATAATTCCGTTAAGAGAACTCGAAACTCAAAAGTTTGAATTGCGCGCGCTACAGTAATCCGAGGGTCCGAAACGCAAAACGGCTCTAACACGCTCGTCTTACGTCGTAGAGCGTCGTGCGATAGGTCAACTAAAAGGTCTTGACGTGCTCTTTCGTTTGGCATTAAAAGTTTTCTTAATTACGCAAACACGCAACGCGAAAAGCGACATTCTCGCATGTTTAGCATAGAAATCGCTCTAACTCGCTCAGCGTGCGTCGTAGGGACACGATCTTGGGTTGGTTGGATAGCTCTCGACTCACTGATCATTTTGTTCTTCGCTTGGTCAAAACTCAAAAATTGCGATTTTCACCGTTTCAGACATCTGTCACGCCCGAATGCGTTGCCAAATCATCCGAATGTGGTTCTTAACGATTCTACGTTGAAATCTGGTCCAGAAAAGTGTTTTTGAAAAATTTCAAGCTCATCCCTGCCGCATTGGGCTGGATTTTTAGGCGTCGGGTCGACTTTGCCAATATTATACTCGATTTCGGGGTTTTTCAGGGGGCACTGACACAAGATTTTGGCATCCGTTCAGTGTAAGATGATGTTTGAACGTACCTATGACGAAATCGCATGCTACCGTACCAACTGCAGAATTTCAGTTCCAGGACTGCAAGGCTTGAAGTAGGGGTGTTCTACATCGATTCCGGGCTTTTCCGGGTAGCAATCACGAATTCGGCATTACTTTTGCACTCCAAGGTCTGGTGGTGAGCCGAGGGAAGTCACTATAAGAAGTTCCGATTTGTAGAGAAAGTATACTCAGTTGCGGACAACTTGCCTGGTTTTAGCAGGTAAAGTTGTTCGTAAGACAAGGGTTTAAAAAAACAAAAGTATTTCTTTAGGAATGACCGTCAACAACTGCCTCAACGTAAGCTTTCAAACGGTCGAAGCAATACGTTATTTTATGGTCCTCCTTCAGTTTAAGTTACTATGCCTTTGAAAAAAGCTTCTTTCTGTTTTAAAAAGTAAGCTTTATTTTTTACTTTACTTATTATATATAAACATATAAATAAAATAAAAATTAAATAAAACACTTTAGTTTATAAAGAGCATAAAAGCTTTCTAAGGAGAATGATCCTAATTTTACATCAGTATCCTTCTTATATGAAAACCCTCCTCGCAGAAGAAATTATTAAACTGAACTAAGAGAAACACCTTTGAAACCAAAATTAAACAATACTTCTTCGTGTTAAACCTTGTGAATTCTCTTCTTCTGAAAGGAAAGTGTTCTGTCAACTCAATGGACAAAGAAAAGAAGGTTAAAAATTATCCATGAAAGGAATTTCTTTCTTAGTTTTGAAATCTCTATTCCTTTAGTTGGATATTAGGTTTCTTAGTTTTCCTTTAGTATAAGATCTTTTCTGATATTATATAGAAAAAATCAACACTCCTTGTTTAGTTTTTTTAATCGTTTATATTTTCCTTTATCTTAAATGCTTTACTGAAAGTTTTTTTCTTTTAACTGTTTATTTTTATGTCTTTATTTTGTTGAACTGTGGTGAATTTCTATAATATAAAATCAAAAAACACATTGAATTCTGAAGAAATGGGAAATATACTTGCTTGTCTCATGGATAGAGTGGTCTGTATTGAACAGTCTCTCTGTGCTTTCAACTAAGTTAACCTTTTTTGTCAGAAGCATATTTGAAACGTTACTTCAAAATTTACTTTGGATTTTTTTTGATTATTTATTTATGAAACTATTTGTTTATTTCAATATTTACATTTTGTTTAATTTCTCTGTAAACGATTCTGATGATAAATGAGTCAAACAGCTTTTTAGCTGCCAACACTATGAGAATTTTGAAATGTGATAAATATGTCATCACATATTTAATAAACAGAAATATTTCCAAAACATCTTCTTCTGGTGGTTTGCAGCTGAATCCTTTGCTTCTTTCAATTATGTGATTCAACCTAATGATTTTTGTAATTAAAAAAGAAGAAGTTCATTGAAACATGTTTGAATATCTTTATCTCTACATTGTGTTGGGTATAGTTTGAAAGGTATCTTTTCATCACATGGAGTACCCAGAGATTGATAGGTTATTTCTTCTTGTAATCTTTTGTGACATACCCACTTTGATCGTCTCAACTCAGCTTCTCTGATTCTTGATCTTCTCCGTTTAAGTTGCTTGATTGATCTTTGATCAATGAATTTATCAGGAAATTTCTTTTGTCAACAATCTTGTTTGAATCTTTTTCAGCTCTGATCTTCTCCCCTGCTTCTTTATCTTAGTAATGGTGACATTTTGAACTCATAAACAAAAGAACAGCACTTTGAAACCATCTTTTCAACTTTAGTCTTTATTTTAGTGATTTTGATGAACCTTATCCTTCTTTATTTGATTCTCTGGGTTTACTGACCCTTTTGGCAAAGCA
>JASAMZ010003457.1:0-14853 GCA_030248115.1 Linhomoeus sp. GSCO2_2
TACATACACGCAATGTACACAACAAAGCTGCACATCGCTTGCGCCAGGCCTAAGCAGCTAATCGAAGCGAATATTTCTAAATACCTTTCGATGTCAATAAAAACCGATCGTCCCAAAAAGAAAGCACCAAAATCAACACAATTCTCGCGTTGAGACGCCAAATACGAATTTTCGTCCAAAACTCAACGGGCGGGAAGAGATTAGGAGATTTCACAATGGCAGACGCGTTTAGAATTCTGCATAAGCGAGCGAGAGTAGTTGGAAGTTCCAAGTCCGCACTTATACTTAGACCGCACTTAAGACAAGGCTAAGACGAAAGAGCTACCGTACCACTCTAGACAGTTGCCGTCGTAAACTGATTGCCCAATGGGAAGCAGCGATGCTAACGACGCTTACGACACTCACAAGCATTGGAAGAGCGTAAGTCCGCACTTAACCTAAGTGCCGCACTTATCTTAAGTCCGCACCCAAGTCAAATGTGCACTTAACATAGTCAGAACTACAGTCGCGCTTAACCTAAGTGCCACACTTAACCTAAGTCCACTCAGTCTAAGTGCCGCACTAAGTGTGAATCACCGCCGCCGTGACCACTTTGTTCCCTCTGGTGGCCTCCAGAAAAGACGCATCCGACACATCCTCCACGTATTTCTGTGGCGCCTTGGGCTGTGCGTGTTGCGTCTTTACCTTTTGCTCACATACAGTACTCCCTTCGAATACGGAGTCCGCCTCCTCCTCTTGGGAAGTGTCGTTTTCCAGGGAGGAAGATGCATTGTCATCAGAATTTGAATTTGCGCGCGCCAAAGTCGAATTTGGCGCGCAATTTGAATTCAAATTTTGGGAAATCGAAGAGGGCTCCTCGCTGAGGCGGGAGGAGAGCCTATTCTTCAAGGGGGGCCTCCGGGCGAAGGGGGAGACGGGCTCGATTGTGGTACCTGAATTTGTAGAAATTATTAGTTTCTTGATTATTTTCTATTGATTTATTAGTCGATTAGTATGGGTTTATTTTGATTGATTTAGTGATTTGTATGGTTTACTGACCGCGAGCTATTATTGGAGCTGTTCTTATCCTTTTAGATTTGTGATCTGACAGAAGTATAGGTTTTGTCCGATGAAGTTGACAAATATTTGTCCCCTCCATTGGACAGGACCTATAATTTTTTCATGAGTCACGCCATTAAAACCAGCAAAACTGCACGCGTCCAAAAAAAACCCGGCTGGCAATCGGACAAATCCATATTATTTTATTAAATCAATACGCAACAATTAGCCAATCAGTTGGACAAGTCCTCTCTGTTTCGAGTTTCTCCCAAATTCCACTCCTAACCTCTGCAAAAAAATCGCATAAAATCCAATAAAAATCTCCAATTCTCACCCCTCTCGCTATCCTCGCAATTTCTCTCGGTCATAGTCGATGAGTATCCATGATCCGAGCTTTCGGTTCTAGGGCCCTGCCTAAGTCTAGCCCTGGGCATAGTTTTGCGCATTCTATCCTTTTCGAATGAGGCCAATAATGCGTCCCCAACAGTGGAATTTGACTCGATAGCGAGGCGAGCGCACAGCTCGTCTGAAAATTGACTTATTACAGTGCTTTTTCGAATAAGCACACCCCCACCACACTCGCTCTAATAAGCGCCCCCTCTATTAAGACCCCCCCCCCCTTATATCAAGAACCCCCTCTATTAAACACCCTAATAATAGCAAAGCTTTAATAAGCGCCCCATACTCTAACAAACGCACCCCCAGCCTGGAGATGGGATGAAAACTTCGTAATGACATTATTCATTTCGTGGTACGAACGGTTTCGTATCACGCTATTTCGGTCCCAAATAAAACCACATACACTCAAATCGCGCGCGCTACAGTAACCAAAATTCAAAAATTCAAATTCCCATTTACCGTCTTCGTCGTCTGGTTTGCTGCCGTCGTGGTCAAATTCGAATTCTGTAGTCTCTTCCAAATTGCAGCCGTCGTGTTGCGTCAATTGGAGTCTTGTATTCGACCTAAGAATAGTATTAATAACATGTCATTTTATACTATTACCGTTGGTGAATTGTTACCGTACGTCTCCAATACACGCCGCCGCAAAAATTCGACGGTATGCCTTTGTGCAAGACAAGCAAGAAATTTGTACGCGATCGAATTTTGAGCCGCAGCCGATATTCGCGGCCCAAATTTTACTCGAAAAGATTCGTTATTCTAGTCAATATGTAAACTCAGTCCACCATAGAGAGCGTCCAAGCGAAGTGAATATTGGCGGTTGGCGCCAAAAATTACCGTAAATAGTCCAATAAGGCCCCCTCCAATAGCCCCCCCCCCCCCCCCCGAGAGGTTGGATAAACAATCACTAAGGTATTTACGGTACGTGATTTCAACGTTGTGTTAAAAAAGTTCACCCACCTCCCTCCCGCCCCGTTCCTCGAGAGTCTCCTCACGTGCTGTCTGTACCAGCAAAACAGCGCCAGAAATAGGGTCACAAAGAGTGCCACTACCCCTAGAGCGGCGGGGCCCAGCGGGGTGCCCGGCGAGGAGGACCCCCCGCCGATCTTGGGACCCCCCGTCCCCTCGGCCCCTCCCAGCAGGGGGCTCCTGCCCTCCACCCCTCCGAAGCAGAGGCGACTCTCTGCGCAGTGGGGGGTCGCTAGGAGCTCCTGGAGACCCCCCAGGGAGTTCCGCCTCAGGCACCACTCGCACCCTCCCACCGAGAGGCAGGCTGCCCAGCCGCGGGGGGTCAACTGGGAGCAGGTTTCTCCGGAGCTAGGGGGGAGTTGGAGTAGTCCGCTCTGAAAAGAGAGAGAGTGGGGTGCAGGAGCCCCTGCAGAAGAGTGAGCGATCAAGGAATTTATGCAGGGGCTCCCGCACTTTCGCTCATGCAGCGGCTCCTGCCCTCACCTATGCAGGGACTCCTGCATTCAGACCTATGCAGGGGTACCTGCACTCACACCAATGCAGGGGCTCCTGTGCTCACTTATGCATGGGCTCCTGCATTCACACCTATGCAGTGGCACCTGCACTCACACCCATGCAGGGGCTCCTGCACTCACTCATGCATGGGCTCCTGCATTCACACCTATGCAGGGTCACCTGCACTCACTCATGCAGGGGCTCCCACACTCACTCATGCAAAGATTCCTGCACTCACTTGTACAGGGGCTCCCGCACTTATATATGCAGGGGCTCCTGCATTCTTATATGCAGGGGCTTCTGCACTCACCTATGCAGGGCTCGAGCACACACTTATGCATGGGCTCCTGCACTCATAACTCACCTGTGAGTCGCTCTTGGAGTTCGAGTAGTAGGAGAGCTCCGCCAAGAGAGTCGGCTTGAGTTGCGGGAGCTCGAACGGCGCCTCGGTCGCCTCGCACGCTCTAGCGGCGTCTTGCTGCTCCTGTGCGTGTTTATCCATAGATGTCCTAATCACGCAACACGCACAGAAGAGAACGCTCACCTCCTTTTCATCGCAGCGAGTCGCCTTCTGTACTCTGGGGCACTCGCAGGGGCACTCGCACTCCCGGGAGTCGTACTCTGAGCTAGACTCCGAGTTACTACTCCCGCACACCATGCACTGCCTGTCGCTGACGCTACAGGGGCAAAAGGCGGCCGACTTCTGGGAATTCTGTCGACTGAGTGAATTATTGGAATTGCGTCTGCTTTGCGCGGCGCAATTTTCGTTAGCCACTGCTAGGAATACGCCAAGACAGCCGGCCAATGGCGCTAACTGGTATCTGAAATGGAAAATGGTATCTGACTAGTGCCTTTAGCCCATAGGTGATACTGTACATCTATAGCTGAACACCATGGAAACAGAGCCATTTGTATCGACCCATGGAAATCAGCCACTGCTCACAACATGTATTGGCCTATGGTTCACAGCCAATGCTCACAACAGCCCATAGGAGATTCTGATAGATCTATAGTCATTTGACACTGTGCCTCTGTCAGTGCCTGCTTTTATGATTGCACCAGCTCCCATGCCTCAGAATACACTGAAGCTAACACATGGATGCTTGCATTTAGCCCATAGGAGATTTCAGATAGATCTAATGTCTTCTGACACTGTGCCCCTGCCAGTGCCTGCATTTACCATTGCGCCCGCTCTCGTGCCTTTGATTACACTGAACTTTGCATATAGGTGTTTGTGTTTAGCCCATAAAAGGTTTCAGATAGATCAAAAGTCTCTTGACACTGCACCCTTGCCAGTGCCTGCATTTATCATCGAACCTGCTCCCGTGCCTCTGAATACACTGAAGCTAACACATGGATGCTTGTGTTTAGCCCTTAGGAGATTTCAGATAGAGCTAATGTCTTCTGACACTGTGCCCCTGCCAGTGCCTGCATTTACATTTGCACCTGTTCCCGTGCCTCCAAATACCTGTAGGAGTCTCACAACGACAGCTCTGGAGTGAATGGTGACACGACAGTGCGAAATTTCTACGAAAATGGCCAGTAGGCACTCTTTAGTGCTCAGAATGTGCCATGCAGTCGATATTTTCGTGAATTTTGTGGAATTTAGTAATTTGCAAAAGTTTTAAAATAGGAGGGGATTCCTTCCAGCCCACGACGGTCAGTTTAAGCTATAGATCTCCAGGATCCGTCAACCATGTCAAGAGAAAATGGCCGGACAAACAAACAAACAAACAGACAGACTCTATGGCGCTTAGTATATAGGACTAGACCCTTTAGCCCGTAGGAGAATCTCTATAGTCCCAAGAGCACTGTCGTTACGCAATTGTCATGAAGCTACTGATGGCGCACGCCACTGGTCAGAACATGCAGTGACTTATGGCATGCCACAGCGAGTATTTGGCTTTAGCCTATAGATGACTTCAGGTTGTGCCTGTGCCACTGCCTACAATTACACCAGGTCACATGCCTGTGAATACACATCAAAGGCATTTGAGTTTAGCCTGTAGATGCTTGGCTTCAGCCCTAAGTCGATTTTAGATTGTGCCCCTGCCAGTGCCTACGATTAGCCTTGCGCCACTCACCATGCCTGTAAATACACCTCGGGGTCTCAAGACGACAACTCTGTAGTGAATGGTGAGACAATACTGCAAAAGTGGCATGAAATAGACTGTCAGCCACTCCTTAGTGCTCAAAATGTACTGTGCAGTCGATATTTTCGTGATTTTTGTGAAATTTAGTGAATTGCAAAAGTTTTAAAATAGGAGGGGATTCCTTCCAGTCCACGACGGTCAGTTTAAGCTATAGATCTCCAAGATCCATCGCCCGTGTCGCGAGAAAATGGCCGGACAAACAAACAAACAAACAAACACACAAACTCTATGCCCCTTAGTATATAGGAAGAGGCTAGGGGGAGACATACCTGTATCAAAATAAAAATCATACCAAAAACCGAGGGGGTCAAAATGACCAAAAATTTTGTCAACAAGCTGTTTTAAAAAAGTTGAGTTGTTTTATTAATACAGAGTGGTTTGTGAGTGTTTTAAAGTGGAAGAGTAAAAGAGTGGATACTTTTGTAAAGTATTTCGAAGCCTTTCCGATATGACGCGCGCCCGCCCGGAGTCCACTATTCATGCGCTACTTCTGACACGCTCCTTTCTGAGAGGTTCTTGCAGGGCAACATTGGGATCGCCCGGGATTAATTTTTTGAGCAAGACACACGCATTTCTGAGCGGTTGTTGCAAGGCAACATTGGGATCGCCCGGGATTAATTTTTAGCAGACAAAGTTGTTCGTAAGACAAGGGTTTAAAAAACAAAAGTATTTCTTTAGGAATGACCGTTCAACAACTGCCTCCACGTAAGCCTTCAAACGGTCGAACGAATGCCGCTCTACAACGCAAGACGAGCGAATTAGGGCCCATTTGCTGTTTGAACCTTTGGGTTACTAGCTCGCGATATTCAAACTTTTGAGTTTTTTACTAATAGAAGAACGAATGATCAGTGAATCAAGAGCTATCCAGCAACTCAAGACCGTCTCTCTACGACGCACGCTGAGCGAGTTAGAGCGATTTCTATGCTAAAAACGCGAGAATGTCGCTTTTCGTGGTGCGTGTTTGCGTAATTAACAAAATTTTGACGCCAAGTGAAAGAGCACGTCGAAACCTTTTAGTTGACCTATCGCACGCCGCTCTACGACGTAAGACGAGCGTGTTAGAGCCGTTTTGCGTTTTGGACCTTCGGGTTACTGTAGCGCGCGCAATTCAAACTTTTGAATTTCGACTTCACTTAACGGAATTATCAGTGCACCGAAACCTATTCAAGGAACTCAAGATCGTCTCTCTATGACGGAAGACGAGCGAGTTAGATAAGTTTTGCGTTTTAAACTTTTAGGTTACTGTAGCTCCCGAAATTCAAACTTTTGAGTTTCGACCAATAGAAGAACAAATGATCAGTGAGTCGGGAGCTATCCAACCAACCCAAGATCGTCTCCCTACGACGCACGCTGAGCGAGTTAGAGCGATTTCTGCCTTAAAAACGCGGGAATGTAGCTTTTCGTGGTGCGTGTTTGCGTAATTAACAAAATTTTTATGCCAAATGAAAGCGCACGTCGAGACCTTTTACTTGACCTGTCGCACGCCGCTCTACGACGTAAGACGAGCGAGTAATAGCCGTTTTCAGTTTGAAGCTTCGGGTTACTGTAGCGCGCGCAATTCAAACTTTTGAATTTCGAAACCTCTTAGCTGAATGATCAGTGAGTCGAGACCTTTCCGTAGAGCCCAAGATCTCCTCCCTACAACTTACCGACGCCGAGATCTGAGAGCGTAACGAACGGACGGACGGACGCACGCACGCACGATAAGCTCTCGTAGGGGTTCGCCCGGCTGAGGCCGGGCGAAAAAAGGTAAGGAAGTTTTGCAGAAAGAAGGTATAAAGTGCCAATAATAGCTTAATTTCGATGAAAACCAGCCTAAATGTAGCGCCGCAGGCGAAAATTTGGCCATAATTAAGCGCCGCAGGCGAAAATTATGCAATTTTTTCGCCCGGCCTCAGCCGGGCGAACCCCTACGAGAGCTTTTCGTGCGTGCGTGCGTTCGTCCGTCCGTTCGTCACGCTCTCAGATCTCGGTGTTGGAAAGTCGTAGGAAGGAGATCTTGGGCTCTACGGAAAGGTCTTGACTCACTGATCATTCAGCTAAGAGACTTGGAAATTCAAAAGTTTGAATTGCGCGCGCTACAGTAACCCGAAGGTCAAAACGGAAAACGGCTGTAACTCGCTCGTGTTACGTTGTAGATAGAGCGGCGCGCGATAGGTCAACTAAAAGGTCTCGACGTGCGCTTTCGTTTGGCATTAAAAGTTTTCTTAATTACGCAAACACGCAACACGAAAAGCGACATTCTCGCGTTTTTAGCGCGGAAATCGCTCTAACTCGCTCAGCGTGCGTCGTAGGGAGACGATCTTGGGTTGGTTGGATAGCTCTCGACTCACTGATCATTTGTTCTTCTATTGGTCGAAACTCAAAAGTTTGAATTTCGGGAGCTACAGTAACCCAAAGGTTTAAAACGCGAAATTTGTGTAACTCGCTCGTCTTCCGTCATAGAGAGACGATCTTGAGTTCGTTGAATGGGTTTCGGCACACTGATAATTCCGTTAAGAGAACTCGAAATTCAAAAGTTTGAATTGCACGCGCTACAGTAACCCGAGGGTTCAAACCGTAAAACGGCTCTAACACGCTCGTCTTACGTCGTAGAGCGGCGTGCGATAGGTCAACTAAAAGGTCTCGACGTGCTCTTTCACTTGGCGTAAAAAATTTGTTAATTACGCAAACACGCACCACGAAAAGCGACATTCTTGCGTTTTAGCATAGAAATCGCTCTAACTCACTCAGCGTGCGTCGTAGAGAGACGATCTTGAGCTGCTGGATAGCTCTTGACTCACTGACCATTTGTTCTTCTATTGGTCGAAACTTAAAACTTTGAATATCGCGAGCTACAGTAACCCAAAGGTTCAAACAGCAAATGGGCCCTAACTCGCTCGTCTTACGTTGTAGAGCGGCATTCGTTCGACCGTTTGAAAGCTTACGTGGAGGCAGTTGTTGAACAGTCATTCCTAAAGAAATACTTTTGTTTTTTAAACCCTTGTCTTACGAACAACTTTGTCTGCTAAAAAAATTAATCCCGGGCGATCCCAATGTTGCCTTGCAACAACCCCTCAGAAATGCGTGTGCCTTGCTCAAAAAAGTAATCCCGGGCGATCCCAATGTTGCCCTGCAAGAACCTCTCAGAAAGGAGCGTGTTAGAAGTAGCGCATGAATAGTGTACTCCGGGCGGGCGCGCGTCATATCGGAAAGGCTTCGAAATACTTTACAAAAGTATCCACTCTTTGGCACTCCGCTTTGCAAAAGCAGGAGTGCTATAGGGGGCGTCGGATTGAACAGAATCATCTTACCAAGCTTTCTCGCGCTACGCAAATCGGATCGCCAAGCGGTTTTTTGCGTTAGATAGGTTGAGTCGACGCGCTGCGTGGACAAGAAACTAGAAAATTCCGGTAGTGGAAGAATTTTGCGAAATTTCGAAAATTCAAATTTTTACTAAGTAGAAAAAAAAACAATAGCCCATAACTGTCGCAAAAGTGCGTCGATTTTGATGAATTTTGGATATGTTGTAGGCCTTTGGAAGTTCTTCAGAGCAAAACTGGAACGGGCTCCCTAGGTGGTCCGACGCGGGAGTACGGTAGAAAATTTGAATTTTCAAAAATTTTTCCGACCTTTAAAAAATCAGAACTCGAGTTTGCGTCAAAGGATCCTCGTCAAACTTTACGCTGTCCTCGACACGCGTATTACCTTTCGTTTGAAACTAAGAGCACAGAGATCGCTTGCGCCGTTCTTTCAAAACGCTGTGCTAAATGTCCCGGGTCTTGAGCGGAAATTTCGGATTTTCGACTTTGGGTGGAGATTTCGCTTGGAAAGCGTGCCTTTAGCGGTAAATTGACAATCGCAACGTGTTCTACATCAAAAGTTGGTCTAGGCAAAGTGTCTTGACTATTTTGAGCTGCCGTACCCCGGTCGCGCCGAATTTTTGAATCTCGGGGTCAAATTTTCGAAATTGAGTTTTCACGTGTTTCGGGGGCATTCGACGACGCTGAACACGAATCCGGTGTTTGTTTTGCGATTTCGGACGCCTTTACCCTTATTTCGGCGCCCGGCAGGCCACAAATTGGGTCCCGGGGTCGAATTTTCAAAATTGAGTTGACAGTTGTTTCTGGGGTATTCAGCAGTGCTGAACGCGAATCCAGCTTTTATTTTTCGATATGAGTTTTTTAGCCTGCTTTGGGCGTCAGAACACGCCCAAAACACGTCCAAACTTGTCCGAACGTGTTAAAACTTGTCCAAATATGTCCAAACATGTTCAAACTTGTCCAAACACATTCAAACTTGTCCAAACTTGTTCGAACATTGTCGTAGACACTGAACACGAATCCGGCGTTTGTTTCCGTGAAGGATTATTACCGAGTAATGAGACGAGCGACCAGTCTGCTTTGCTTCGGAACAAGCGGAGTGCCACCCTGAAGGTCCCCTTCAGCGTTCAACTATTTTACTCTTCCGCTTTAAAAGACTCACAAACCACTCTGTATTAATAAAACAACTCAACTTTTTTAAAACACCTTGTTGGGAGGGGTGTCTTTCAGGTGGGGGTGGGGGGGGGGGGGGGGGGGGGGCGGCAGAAGATCTTCGGCCAGGAGGGGATGCCCCCCCCACCCCCACCCCAGCGTTACAGGTATGGGGGAGGGGGGAGGGGGGGGGAGGGAGGGGGGGAGGGGAGGGAGGGAGCGAGCGAGCGGACGTGCGATAATGAGGAAACAAAACACTTCCAAAATACACAAAAGAAATTCCCCATTTTCACCTCTCGCACGCCACCAAATCCTCCGTCGCGTCACTGCCGCTATCTTTCAAAATTACCGGTTGAGAAGCGTCCAGAGAATAATATCTTTGCGTAGTTTTCGCGTCGCGCCGAAAGCACAGCTTCTTGCGAAGGACGCGCTGAAAATAATTTTCAATTTTCAACTTTTCCCAGTTAAAATTTAATTTAAAAGCCCACTCTTGAGTTCAGTAGCGCCACAGCCATAGTAGGCATTCTATAGGTGACGTGCGACGCTTCCGTAGGGTCCCGGCCGGAATTGGCGAAATTTGAATTTTCCAAATTTTCAAATTTCGGCGCGCTTTTTCCATCTTTGAAAAGCGAGAGGGATAGCAAACTGTCCCCCACCGCCAAAAGATAACCCCTGTCGTCTAGTAGTGCGCAACGTTTGCCGTCCTGAAACTTTCATTATGTTATTTATTTTTGAAAATGTTATATTATTACTATACTATAGAACCAAATATTATGGCAAGTGGACGGTAGGGTGCTGTATAACACAGGGCAGTGGATAGAATACACTATACAGGATATAATTCATACAAAGTAGAAACAAGCATACAGATGCACAGCACAGTAAGACAGAGTATCACACAACATAATAATAAAATACAACAGATTAAACAAAAGCAGACGAAGAGACAATAAAAATATATCAAAAAGCAAGCGAGGCGCAACAGAAACTTACAAAATAACATAAAATGGAATAAAACGGGAAAATTTTCAATTGCATATAATAATATGACGGAATGAGAAAACATAAGTTAAAACAAAACAAATTCAATAGAATTCCATTCCCCACACATAGTACACAAAATACAAAACACCCACTCACCCTAACACAACTTGGTGCGGCATTAGCCAGCAGTGCGTATAATGCATTGGCGCTCAAATCGGCCCCCAATACAGCCACAACTTCCGATTTGGAGCTTTGGATAGCAACGAGCTGAAAATTGGCACAATTTTGCGTTTTGGAGGCATTTTGGGGCACGTGGGACTTTTATACTGTAGGCGCACAGATTACAGTACACCTTTGTATAACAGTTTGCACAAATTGGGCTTATTGAACTGCTATTCCGCGTCAGCTTTGCAGTGCACTGCATTTTCGCAGGTCAGTACACAGTGCGAAGAAGAATACATGGCGTAAAACCTGCGATAAGCGACACCCAGAGCGGTGTTATAAATAATTAGAGATGTAAAGTTTTTTCCAAATTTTCCAGCTTTTAAAATAAAATTTCTTTAATAATTTTTTTTTAATAAAAAAATTGCGTTTGAAAAAAACAATTTTTTACATCTCTATAAATAATAATCGCTCAGGCTGCTTATTGGAGGCTTTACGGTACGCTTTGGAACTGAAAAATGCGCCATTTCCAGTGTTTTACAATACGCAAAGCTTTGCAAAGCTTCACAATATACAAAATTTGACAATACACAAACGGTTACAATACACAAACTTTCACAATAAACCAAATTTGTAATACACAGTCTTACAATTGCCAAAATTTTAAAGTACACAAATTTCACAACGCAGTACAATACACACGATCTTCAATGCACGAAAAATAGACAAAATCCTACCGCGTAAGCCACAGTCACCGCGTAGCCATAGCCAGAAGGGTCCAAATAGGGTTTTGTAACAATCAATTTTCCCGGATTGGCCGTAGCTCGACGGTACCTAGAATTAGTGTAGTTTTCATCTATTACAAAAGTCTTTTTTCTATTTAAAAATATTCTGGGACTGTGGGCGGGGAATCCGCCCATATTTTACGCCAATCCAACTGATATTTAATTAAAGGAAACTGATAATTGTGAAGTGCACAATTCCACATTGAAGACAAAATACGCACAAATTCACTCTCTGAGTGTCACAAGTGAAGGCAATTGTCGTATTGTTCAGTATTGTACAAAATTATATACTGTCGACATTTACAACTGTACACAACATAGAATTCTGTGCGCATGTACAACACTGTCAGTGTCGCGTCGCATAATACGGTAGGCAGGCTTCGCACGATTCTATTTGAAAAATTCATTTTCAGAATTTTTTACCTAAGAATTTGCAAATTCTACACAATTTCCCCAATTTTACACAAATTTCAACAATAAAATTCCACAAAATCATACCATTCTCTCTTGGTAGGCTCATAGTCTGTCGAATACAAACAGCCCGGAAAGCTGACCATAACACCCCGCCTAGACACGGCGAAACGACGCAAAATTCCCAGATTTTTGCCGGAATTTTTGGAATTTTGACGCTTCCAAATGGAGACGAAACGACTAAGGAGAGCGGCGTCCTCCTAAAACGGATGTTTATTACGGTACGGTATAATGCGGTACGATACAGTACGACACGATACGATACGGTAGGCAATACAATAAAACACGCTTCGATAGAATACAATACGGTACAGTGTAAAATAGCACCATACAGCACAATACATTGCAGTGCAATACAATGGACAATACAATACAATACAATACAAAACAATACGATACAATACAATACAATACAGTACAATACAATTCAATACACCATCTATACCTTACCACACAATAAACAAGCAAGCAAAAATGTACCCAATACTATACAAGACAATACTACAGAACACAAAACACGACCCTCTATCATAGACAATTTTCGAGAGATTTTTTTAATCACAAAAAACTCCAAAAACCCATACCTTGACATAAGTTCTCAACCCCGGATTCCTAATCATTAATTGCAGTTTATTCGTCATAAATAACCAAAAGTTTTTCGCGCTTTGACGCGTCTCCCCGTGAATTTGCCTAGCGTGGGGCCATTTGAAACTGGAGGGAGAGAGGTAGAGGGAGCCTAATTCTGAAATTTTAATTAATTTGTTTATTCAAATAAGTTGTGTAAGTATTGTATGATTTTATTACCGTAAATCCTCCAATAAGCAACTTCCAAGAGGGGGGGGGGGCTTATTGGAGGATTTACGGCGATTTATGCAATTATTAATGACTTTTGTGGCATATAAATTCCAAATTGTGCCAAATTTATACAAGCTTGACTAGGAAAGTAGAAAATGACTCAAATCAAGGTTAATTGCCAAAATCTTTCAAATTCAACAATTTTTAAATCTAGACGTATTTTATACATTTTTCAAGTCGACCACTAATTACACAAAAATATAATTAGTAGCACGCAAAAATTGTAAAATATTAATTTTTCCAAAAACTAATAATGATCACAAAGATTTTGAAAAAAAATTTAACAGAAACTTGGTTAGAAAAATACTTTTCACACCTCTAATTTCAACGCAAATCCAATCACTGATTCACTCACCATTCGTACAAAGTTGACTTCCCAACATACAGTATCCCTGTATGTTTTTATTCAGTTTCAAATCCAGTCTATGGTATGTCAAGGCGCTAAAATCCCCGATTTTTGGCGGGAAATTCAAACTGTGCGCTCCCCAATCCAAATGCTCCGAATAACCTATTACCGTATCCAAAACGGTTAGTACAACGATAAAAGGCGCGCTTTTCAGCTGAAAATATGGAAATTTTGCAGTAAAATTGTTAAAAATGCAGTAATTGAAGACAATTTTTTGCGACATTCTCTGAGCTGTTTTTTACGAAAATAGAACTCGAAATTAACTATCATATTTTTTTTACAAACGAACATCTCAAGCGGAAAAATTATCAGTGCCTAAAAAGATACAAAAAGTCGAGAGGTAATAGTCTTATACAGTTTTTCAAAACTTCAAAAATAAAATAATCACAAATAATTTAAAATAATCTCAATTTTAATATTTTCAAACAAAAAATTCAAAAATAACTCTCCACCTGTCTCCAATAGTAGACCGCTCGCACGGTGTGATTATTCTTCACGATTATAGCGGTGCTAAAGCCGCTTTTCTGAGTCAAAATTCTCTCATTTAACTCTTTGTTAGACGACGAATTAACCCATTGCTCGATTTGGAATAATTTAACTCTTTCCGTTACGCTGGGAGTCTCTAATAGAGGGTGATAGAGAATATTGCTGAAAAATAATTGGAAATATAGAGTGAATTTCACCGCAATAACGTAACAATTAATATGCAACGAAATGAGTACAAAATTTACACAAAAAGTCGAAAATATAAATAGAAAATATTCCTTTGGGCGTAAAATTTAAAAAGTCAAAACACAAAATATAAAGCAAAATATTTAAAACTACAGAAAAACCAGGCAAGTCGTCCGGGGGACGCAGTATACTCCACAAATTTGAACTCCTACGCATGGTGACTCCTATGCTGTTTTGGCCTGCTGACACTCCCAATCGCAAAACTAATGCCGAATTCGTGATCTACATCCCAGAATACCCCAGAATCGACATACAACACCCCTAACTTCCTATGGACTCGCAGAACCGAAATTCTGCACTTGGGGTACGGTAGCATGCGAATTCGTCATAGGTACGCTTAAACATCATCTAAACGCTAAACGAATGCCAAATTCGTAATCAGCGCCCCCGAAAACCCCGAAATCGAGTATAATGTCGCGAAAGTCGACCCGACACCCAACATTCAAATGGACGCGGCAGGGATACTGTAGCTGAGAAAGTTTCTCAAAAACACTTTTCTGGACCAGATTTAAGCGTAGAATCGCTTAAAACCACTTTTGGAACGATTTGGCTACGCATTCGAGCGCTAGAAGCGCCGAAACGCGAAAATCGCAATTTTCGACTCCGGAGTCAAAAAAGTTCCACCAAGATAACTTTTTTGTGTCTCAACCGATTTCCTCCGTTCATGGCTCATTCGATAGAGGACATCTGGGAAGGAGCACCAAAAGCGGTCTCGCGGCTCTAGCTGCTACCTATCGCGCACAGCAAACCGTCAAAGTCGGAAAAAAGCGAAAAATCGCGAATTTTTCAAATTTGGCGCCAAAATGGGTCCCGCAGCGATCCAATTCTTTTTTTGCCGACTCGGCACTATCAAGGGCTACAACATATCAAAAGATAGTATATACCATTATATGCAACTTTCTCGAGTTCTACCTTGTGTAACCCATTTTTCAGTACTTTGAGTCAAAGGC
>JASAMZ010003463.1:0-19719 GCA_030248115.1 Linhomoeus sp. GSCO2_2
CAGCTTGTTTGTCTAGACAACATCCGATTCAGATTGCGAAAGCCGTTCGCTAGCCGTACAATTTGTTGGCTCACCGGGGAAGCAATCTCGATGGGACCGCGGGTGGACGGCCGGCCGAGGTACCAGTCCTTCCTGGGGTCGTACATAGCGAGCAGGCGTTCCAGCTCGCGCACGTTGACGTAGTTGTCGTCGTCGAAGTGGCACCACCACCTGGAATGTGCGCATTAGATGCTACTGTACTGAGTGTGAACGTCTTGTTTCTCCAGCTTTCCCTGTGAATCGGCCCCTGCTATGTTTCGCGACGAAATTGCAACAGAAAGGCCACGATTGCATCTACTGCTGCGAAAACGTCAGTTCCCCCGGGTAGTAACGATCCATCTACCGAGCGGCGTCGCGTCGGAAGCGACTTGCGCCGAACTGGCTGCTGTAACTCGAGGGGCGCAAAATCGTTTCAAGGAGGCCCGCCGACCGATAACGATCGAAGTTACTCTCGTTTTGACGGGGCGCGCGCCGCCCTTCGCGCGCAGACGGCGAGAACCGCTCAAACGGCGCCCAGAAATTTGTTTGGTGTGCAACGCCGCAGCAAGTGCATCTATCTACGCAGTTCGCTTCGCCGGCCGGCCTTCGCTGCTCAGCGGGCCGCTTCAGCCCGACGCCCAAAACACCTGCCAGCCGTCGAACGCCGCTAAAGTGTCAGGAACGAGCGAAAGAACTAGAAAAGAGCCGAGCCAACTGTTCGGTCCTCAGGCCGCCCGCGGCGCCGCGCCTGTCCGCGCACACTGACACGAGAACCAAGAATAGTGCTGCAAGGAAGAGCAAAGCAACCCACCACTTTCCAGATCTGACGAAGTGGTCGAACTCGGCGGACATCTTGCAGTTGAGCGTGTCCCTGAATGAGCGGAGATTACGGTACCGAGAGACGAGTACGGTAGCACAGCACAGATGCGAGATGCGACGTGCGCGGCTGCTACACTACTGCTGCTTTCTCAGTTTGATTGACGCTTCATTTGCGGAGAAGCGAAGAAGCAAAGTTTGGGCTGTGAGTCGGCGCCGCTGTTTGCTTCCCACGGCTCTCGGCCATCAAGAGGTCCGCCCCATTCCCCTCGAGACCCACCAAGGCCGAGATCGGCCGAGGGCCGACTGACTGTTCCTCAAGTGGCACACTCCCAGGGATTACCCACTCGCTCGCGCCAGCTGACGGACTTCGGTAGTATATAGGCAGGCAGGCAGGCGCGCCCGCCCTCACACTCCACGCGTGGGATGGGAACGCGACTGTTGACAAAAGTTGACCGGCGGAGAATATTGTTTGCCGTGTTTGCAGCGGGCGCAGGCCACGCAATTTCGCCTGTCAGTCATCGCTAATTCGAAAGCCCTTTGACTCAGCCGACCGTGCGCCTTCCATCTGTCGCCGCGCGCGCGCGAAAAAATTGGATCGCGAACGCATGGCGCGCGTGCACCTAAAGAGCCGCTGCTGCTGTTGCCACCGCACCGCTGGCCCTCAGCGTGGGAAAGAGGAAATTGATCCCGCGGCCGATTCATATTCAAATCGAAGAACGATGGCCGGATTCGTTCCATGCGTCGGCTGCGCGCGGCCTCCCTCCCCCTTGTTTGCAGTTCGCGCGCTCGCCGACAGAGAAATACCCATTCCCGAACTGGAGGGCCGTCGTAAATCTCGCGATTCCTACTTGTTGTGAATTGCGATTGCGATTGCTGGTGTCGCGCTCTGCTGTTTGCTCCCTCGTCGTCCGTCTGCGGCCGTGTGTCGGCGGCGCAGCAGTAGTCGCCACGCCATTCGCATCGCATCTCGCATCGCGGAACACCGCCACAACCGACAACAATAATGTCCTCTTCTCACCTTCGGTGACTGGCGCCGCAGGAGGTCCTGATCAGATGTCCACCTGGAAAGTTGAAAAGGACATTGGGAACAGCCGTTTTTGCGGCGAGCTCGCGCCGCTCGATGACAGAAAGGTGGTATTGTGTCGTCTGTCTGCGTCGGACATAGAGAACCAAGGCCGAGAGGGAGGGCGAGGGAGTGGGGACGCGGTCTGGCGGCGGCGGCGGCCTCGCCTTTGTCGGCGCCTCTTCTGCGTCCTCGGAATTGCTTGACTCACCCCCCCCCCCCCCCCCCCCCCTCCAGCGACCATTGCGGCCGAGGTTGTCATGCAAGGACCCGCGGCGACGGCAACCTCCCCTCTCTTGCTATTGCTTCTTTCAGCGAGCGAGGAACAAGTATCCCAGGGAGGAAGAAACACAATCGCTATTTACGATCGCCGGCGCGCATCCATCCGTCTTCGATGCAACAGAATCGCAGTGGGGGGAAGCGCAGACAGAAAGGAAATGGATCATCTCAGACGGGCAGAAAGCAGAGAAAGAACAGTTTTGCTTAGAATACGGTAGCTGACGTATAGTGTACTTGCAGACAGATCACGGTAGTTGACGATATGTACATGTACCTAAGAATGTTGAAGCAATGACCAACCCGTTCTCTGGCTCAGAAGGTCGTCGTCCGCGTCGGTGAAGAAGTAGATCTGAACGAGAAACGGCAGATCATTTCAAGCGTGGAAGTCGCATTCAACCGTTGCAGTGCATGTATTTTCACGCCCCCTCCCTTCCTTCCCCGCCCGCTCCCCTTTTCGCCTAATCTGGATAAACCAAGAAAATTTCACGCGTCGCCGTCGCGCGCGCGCGGGCGCTAAGAAAATTGGCGTCGCAAAGACGACGACGACGACGGCAACAGGTGGGAGACGGGCGCGTGGGAAAGGCGCCTCATGCAGCAGAGGTTGGCCGTCCCACCGACGACCACTTCAGAAAGAACTGGCGACGGCGGTGGCGCCCATTGTGTTTTGCGACGACGAGGGAACGCAGGAACGAAGGCGGGCGCGCTTCGCACCCGGGCTCTAATTGAGGCCTGTGGAAATCCTCGCGATCTACTACAGTACCCCTCCACTCTCGTCCAGCCTTGCCACTGGGGAGGGCCCATAAAAACGCGTGAGAGCCGCGCGTCTCGCTCGCCGGTCGCCCTTTTGTGTCTCTCGGCCCTCGCGCCAATAGACTCTCCCCTCTACAGAACGGCCGTCCCCTTCCATTAGGCCGTAATCCCGTCATCGCCGAGGCGCGCGCTCGGTCACTTCTCGAGGTGGAGGGAGCGACCGACGAATGGCGTCGCTGCTAAATCGAAGACGCCCCAATGCTGCGCCGGTCCCAAGTTGAGGGGAGGAGAGAAGGACTGCTTGTGTTTTACTTTCCCACCCCTCTGAATGGTCATCATTCCATTCCCCTTGCACCCCCAACTACCGGCGTGAAAAGGCCAGCGGCGATGAATGCGGTGTTTTGTTTGCGGCGCAGCGCAGAGGTAGCAGGTTGCAATCAGCGCAGCAGGTGCGAAACTGGCACCTAACCGTTACCGGCCGCCGAACCATCGGCTCACTTCCTTCTGCATATGTAGCAGCTAGCAGAGTTGAGCTGCCACGAAGAAGGCGGCGCGCGCCGCAGACGAGCAAAAACAAGACACGACCGCTCGGCCTCCTCGTAAAACTGCTGACAAATCGGCCCATGTGGGGCACGCCAGTTGCTGCCGCGCCGATTAGGTAACTCGAGAAGGAGCGGGAGGGATGGAAGCGCCGGAATTGATTGGCGGCAGGGCAGCCTTTTGGCGGCCTAACAAATGTGGGAAACAAAGGCGATGCCTTCATCGATCACCGCCGGAAAAACAGCCCCTCTTCCTTACCTTCGCATAAGGCGCCCGCCGACCAAACTGCCTCCTTGCCTTCGGGGCGCCCTATAGTTCACCTACCTCTGCCATTGATACTCCCCTGCGCCGCACCTCAGACCCAGCTAAGTACTCATATCGTTTTGCGCCCGTCTCTAGCGGAAGATGGATGGCAGCGCTCGATTGTTTTGAGCAAAGAACCCTCTCCCCCCCCCCCCCCCCCGCCTCCCGTGAGGACCGCAAGGAACAAACAGCAAAGACAAAGACAACCAAGCAATACACACCTTTTCCGGCGCCAGGTTGAACCAGGTGTCGAGCACCACACTAAGGCGGCTGTCGTGGTAGCTCTCCGTCGTCTTGACGGTTATCAACAGATCCCGGGCCATGTTGGCAAGAGAATCCGCATCAGACAAGTCCAGCGGCGCGAGAGGTGCTTTGGGTAGGCCGACACCGACGTCCAACTCAGAAGAGCGTTTTCTCCTACTGGAGCTTATTCTCGAATCGACCTCGGGTCCCGCGTCGACGTCGATGGGCGCGTTGCCGCCGCGCAGCACGGAGAGCACGACGACGAGCAGCAGCAGATAGGAGGCGTTCCTCAGGCAGCTAAGCGCCTGACCGAGGCGCATTCTCCGGCCGGCCGTCGACGGCGGAGTCGCGCCAGCCGCCGACTCCTCATCCATCGTCTTCGCAGCCTGCTGCAGCGACCATTCCAGGAGAAGCGACGACGACTGGCGAATGGGCCAACGGCCGAGAGGCGGAGGCGGCTTGTTGACCCTCTTCAGTTCTTCGGCGGTTGAAGACTGACAGATAGACGGGCGAAAGAAGACAAGAAGGCTAGTTGCCAGGGCCGGGGACGAAGAGAATAAGGCAGCGCTCCGGTCGGCAGTTTATTGTCGTCGGGGTCTCTCTCTCCCTTCTTTCCGTTGCCTGCGGACTGCGGCGGCAGGGCCAGCGGAGAGAAAGAGGCCCTTTATCGGCGCTTGGTGAGGCGGAATGGCCGCCGGGTCATGCAAGGGCCACAAGCAATGGGGGGAAAGGAGGAATGAGAGAACGGGCTTCTTTATCGCGCGCGTCAGTGGAATCCAAGCTCCTTCTTTTGCGCTTCGGCGCTGGCCGGCCTGTCCGCAAGTCTGACTGCCCGCCCGCCTCCATTTGTTCGCCCACCCAACGGCGCGCAGTCTCTCTCTCTCGCTCTGGCCCCGCCCACCGATTGGCCGACTGTCGAGCGAAAGTGGAAACTACACGTTCAGGTTCAATACGATGACGATGTATGGTACATAGAAAATGCACTCAAAAATTTATTTACAATGGAAGTGTTAAAAGCTAACCGATCATCTGCATTCAATCTGCGCCTTTGCGGCCGACTCAAAAGTGTCTACCTAACCTATGTATGGGTTGATATAGTATGTTGATATGTTGATATCCACTTACTTTTACATCTGTCCAGCTTCACTTCTCTTCTGTTGCCCATTTGTTCCGGCGCACTCAAACACACCCTACTTTTCTGAGAAAATTCGCAAACTAACGTGGCCACGAGGAGCCGGAGACGGCTGGAGAGCCGAAGACAGCCACGCTGCCGAAAAGTAGTGTGTCCTTGACTGCGCCGTATTCTCGCTATAAGAAACCTATTTCAATGCGGTTTGTAGCGTTTTGTAGCTAGAAGATAGTTGTTTAATCGGTACAAGTCTGAGTCCGTTTGAACGTTTTTACCCTGAGTTAGAGGGGGGGGGGGGGGGGGGGGGGGGGGTGCACCATTTTGGCCACTTTTTGCGCTTTACGCAAATTTTGGCCAAAACCGCGCGCACTCTTTTCGTCATATCTTGAAAACGGTTCGACCAAACGTTCTGATTTTTGCACACGATAATGTAGACATTTGTAGGTATTGAATGCCGCAAAGATCTTCAAAATCCCCCTTGGTGAGAAAAGTCGAACACGGCTAAAATTCACATTTACGAGGTTGGATGGCCAAACTGATGTCACCGAATGCCGCTTTCAGAGATCTCTAGGTCTAGAATGGTACATAAACGGCCTAAATCGGCTGGTCGTACCGGAAGTCATTTCTGAAAAACGCCCAGTCTCAGTTCTATTTGAACCGACTTTAGGTACATTGTAGGTACCGTTCGCACATATCTGCTGACCACCGGGCGGGCGGCCTAGGCGAAATGAAAATCTTGCCCTAGGAGAACGCCACCTTTCAGGCGGCCAAATCAGGAGGATGAAGAGCTTTGGGGTGCAGTAGTGACGCTGGAGGTTTGAATTCCATGTTCTGTATACGTTGTAGTACGTGCCGTGCATACCTACATGTATAGTCCATTCAAGAAAGGCATGCACTGGGTGGTTTATGGAGTCCGCAGACTTCGTGGTTTGGGAAACCCCAATGAGTTATACATCGTTGGATACCCTGTCGGAGTGTGTTAGCGCAGTGCGTGTTTGGCCATAATCACGCAACACGCACCGATTAAAAGGCACACATGAAAAACTCAAGGTTTTGCACAGGGTGGGCGATATTGATAATTTTTACACCAGTTGTGCCACAAGGTGTCCTCATATCATATTTTTAGCAAAATCAGTTGGCTACAGCGTTAGTTATGGCCTGCCGCGTGCACCCTACTTTGGCCCCAAATCGCCGAAATCGGCCAAAAGGGTACACTTTTTTAATAACTCAAGAGAGAAATGGTGGAATTTCTTCAAACTTTCCATGTGTAAACTAGGATCAATTGTCTACACAATGGAACAGACCCCATCTTATTCGGCTGCGACACGCTCGAATACGCAAAGAGACCTTACTTTTGGCCGAAACGGTGCCTTTCGGCCTGCTGGACGACCTCGATGCGCAATAGAGCCGAAAAGCGTCGTTTCGGCTAAAAGTAGGGTCTCTTTGATTGAGTCGTATTCGAGCGTGTCGCAGCCGAATAAGATGGGGTCTGTTTCATTGTGTAGACAATTGATCCTAGTTCACACATGGAAAGTTTGTAGAAATTCCACCATTTCTCTCTGGAGGTATTAAAAAAGTGTACCCTTTAGGCCGATTTTGGTGATTTTGGCCATTTTGGGCCAAAGTAGGGTGCACGCGGCAGGCCATAACTAACGCTGTAGCCAACCGAATTTGCTGACATTTGAAATATGATATGAGGACACCTTGTGGCACAACTGGTGTAAAAATTGTCAAAATCGCCCACCCTGTGCAAAACCTTGAATTTTTCATGTGTGCCTCAAACCGGTGCGTGTTGCGTGAATATGGCCAAACGCGCACCGCGCCAACACATAACGATGTTTAAATCACTGGGGTTTCCCAAACCACGAAGTCTGCAGACTTCATAAACCACCCAGTGCACGCCTTTCTTGAATGGACTATAGTAGGCAACGATTCCGTTGCTACGCTCAACAGCAGCTAACAAGCTTGAATAGCATCTGAGTAGATATGACGCTGTAAGCGCGTACGATCGACAACGGCCATGGAAATTGCTACAGTAAAGTACCGAATCTTGGACAACAGCAGAAACGTTACACATTTAACTGTGGGTAGCTTATGACAACCCGGGAGAGAATAGCCGCAGCATGCATTTGCGCGTTCTTCGCCTGTGTGCCCGTGTAGGTCTCGCTGGGCCTCTGGCAATGACTGTCCGGGTAGCGCAGTCGGCCCAAGTCTGGATCGCAGTCGCGCACGAACTTGTCCACCAAGTCAGCTATGACCGCGTCGCCGCTGCAACGCAAAGTGTAGAGCTAGCAAACCGTCCTAATAGAATTTTCAGCGTTTTCGGCGTGCAATCTATTGGAAAAGTGGGTGCGCCCCTGGCATTATACGGTATATACCATATACATATACCATACACACTACACATACCATATCGGGCTGAGCGCGTCAGCGCTCAACCCAATTTGTTTGGCCGGAGGCCAGTGCGCCTCCGGGTACTATGGGTTAGTACTACGTCATATAGGTATGGGCAGTCCGTTTCCTGCGACCAACCTCAATCTGACTGTCTGCGCCAAGTAGCTCAAATCATGACGGAGATAGCTACTACCACTCTTTGCGAAAACTATCGCCTTGAGAGCCTTCTCGACGGCCTGTTGAGCAGCCATGATAACGTAGTTCGCTCCGACAACTTCTCTGAAGAGAAGCGCACGGTACACCCCATTGGTTGATTTTGTCTTTAACGTATGTACGTACGTACCCTCTGCTTCTTGCGCTTGCAACTACCCTCGCATGCTGCAAATCGTCCATGGCGGTCTTCCAATACTTCCTGGCGGTGTGCATGTTAGGTCGTTCGAATCCGCTCCCGAAATTCTGCCCAGCTGATCGACCGCCGGCCGACGGTCGAAAGTTAAAATTTGGCATCTCGCTTCGCGTCGAGTAGCTCTGCCAGTTATTGGCGCTATTCTGGCCGCTACTGCGGAAGAATTGGAAGAAAGTCGACTGCGTGGCCCTCTCCGCCTCATTGCAGTCGCCGGACCCATCAAGAAGACGTTGCAAATGTTTGAAGACCTCGGTAGCGATGTGTCGCCTGTGCGAAGGATTCTTGTCGGGATGCCACTGTAGCAAGAGGCGGCGCTTCAGCTTCTTCTGCTCCTCTTCGGGCAGGGATTGCGCGTCCTTCAGCAGCTTGGAGAGTCCCTTCTTCTCTCGGCCGATCACCAATTCATCGTCTTCAGCCTGTTTTGCTCTGCCGGTAGTGTTCTCATCACCTTGATCCCTCGTCGTTGTGGCTGCCACTGGCACCAATGGGCCCGCAACTCGGACGTTGATGGGCACGACGAACTTGTGCAGATCCAGCACCGTCACCTTCTTCTTCTGCTCATCGCCTAAGTGGATCAGGTAGCGCCCAAGGCACAAGACTCCATCGCTTCCAACGGTTGTGTCCTCCAGTTTGTCCACAATCTGCGCCCAGAGGAAGCGGGGAACGTCGTCGCTTTCAAATGCGGCCCCTTCGTCCGGACTGTAGGCGACGAACTCGTCGACGCGGAAGTAATTGAGCGGATTCATGTCCAGGAAGTGGAGCAGCTTGGATGGAATAGGTTCTCCCAAGACAACGACCTCGTCTTCGGGTAGCGGCGCTGTTGCCTGCTCGTCCAGGCATCTTTCGAAGTCCTCCGGTCGCTCACAAGCCAGCAGAAGTCCTAGCTTGAAGCCCGAAATTTCAATGGGAAGATGGCAGGCGCGCACCACCGCCAATCCGAGACCCATTCTGAAGTGCGCCCAGCGATCCTTTTCGTCGCTCCCTCCGTGCGAGTGGCAAATGTTGATGGTACGGTCGGACTTGACGTCGAAAAAGATGGGGCGATCTCGCCCTGACTTTGGCAGAATCTCCTTTGTCCGCAGATTTCTCAGCGACACAATCAGCGAGTCGAAGCAGCGCACCTGAACGCGTGTGGGGGTCGTCTGATTGCATAGTGCATGTTGCTCATCTGATGAGCAAGCCACCTCCAGTCGGTCCAATCGGTCTTTTAGGATGTCCCAGCTGTCTCCAGACGGCAGTTGCAGACTTCTCTTGTCGTGATAGTAGAGTCGTTTCAGCGCCACGACGAGCTCGTTGGAAGTCAGTAACTTCGTGAGCCCCTCCTCCACTGGACATGGAGTGTACTGGCACGCCGTGGAGCGCTCGCTGTCAACGCAAGACGTCACTTCCTGAAAAACGTTGCCTGCGTATCGAACACAGTCGTAGAGTTCGGTTGGTGTCGGTTTTATGTAGCGTGACAGATGTACATACCTAGTTACCTACCTATATAGTGTACCTTCGAAATGAACCGCAGCTTGAACTTCTCTGGCAATGATTCAGCAAATTTCAGCGCCTGTTCTTGTGGAATACCATGCGTATCCCAAAGATACAGCTCGTTTTCTTTTCGCAAAAGGCTTGAGACCGAAGGGTCGTCCAGAACAACGAGGTCTTTGCTTTCGTGAAGTTGATTGTCTGAGCCAATAAGGAACAGGGAGCCAATCCTATCCCATTTAGCCAAGGCGGAGCAGTCCAATACCAAGCACTCTTGTGCCACTTGTACTCGTCGTTTCACGTTTGCGTCATCCAATTTTCGCCCGTATTGCTCCTGAAAGCATTGGGCGCTAGAAACATTTGATAAACCATGTTGTTCAGTCGTGTCGCAGCTTGTGTGTATGGACTACGGTAATCACGCGTCCGTTGCCCAAACTGACAAACGGCACAAACTGCATATGTACCCACCTGCACTGAATGGAGAAAGAAAGCCATCTGCTCAGCAGTGGGCGCTTCAGGCATGCCGAGTCGCACGAGGAGGGCCCGGTAGCTATGAAGTTCCGGGGGCATCTCGTAGAGGAAGGGCGGCAGACCGGCCTTGCCGATTGCGTCCGGGAATCGGCCGACCAGCATGCGGGGACTGACCAGCCGCCTGCCCTCCTCCACCGGCACAATTGGCGAGTTGGCCAGAAGTGTCGTCTCGGCCACGTCAAGCGATTGGCTGTGCACGAAGCCGAAGAAGCGCGTCAACATGTCCTGAAGAGCCGCCAGCATCACTCGACCATTGACGCCGTCGTCTTTGGTGGCCTTCAACTTCAGCGGTCTCAGACGGGTCACCACGCGGTCAACATGGGAGATGATCCAGCGTCTCTCGGGAGCCGCGCGAATGCCTAGCGCTTCGCGAAACCTCACGTTCGATGGGGCGATGACTAGGTCGAGCCAGGATGGCAGGGTTGGATGATCTACTTCGGTCCAAAGAAGCACCTCCCATGAATGTCCACATGCATCGGCGGGGGCCAACATTCCGTTTGCCCTTGCGCTTGGCATTAGCTCCGTCAACTTGGGGTCTACGCCGTCCGATGGTATGAAGGCGATTTGACCCAGTTGTTGTAAGCAGTTCAGCCATCTGTCATGGCACACTTCGAACCTGGAGCTCACGGCAATCAGAAGCACTTGCGCGCGTTTGCGTGCCAAGTCCAATTCTTCTGGCGACCGAACGACCGCTCGACCCGCTGCCTTGGCGTATCTGATGAAGTGCGTCGCCTGAACTTCTTTCGAGAGGCCGAGAAGGAGGAGGAGACCCATCGCCTTCGGATCAACGGAAACCTCCGATGCAATGCAGACGTTCAGAACCATCTGAAGGCGCGGGAGCAAAACAGTTCTGGCTGCTTCTGACTGAAACACTCACGAACCTGATAATCCATGGGCAGACACTCTTCTTTGGAGCAAAAATTTCGGACGTCGCGGTCTGTGTGATTTAGAAACGACGAAACCAGCCGCGGCCCTTCAGAAGTCTGGACGAATGGCAGGTTGACCAGCTGGGCGATTGTGTCGCGCATCTGCGAGGCTCGCTTGGAGATCAATCGCAGGTGGTCGGCTTGCTTGGCAAGTGGCATTCGAGGGAAGGCGGTCAGGACGAATTGCACGTAGACGGCGTCCATGGTCATCTCCTTCAGCCGACAAACGCTGGCCAGACTGTGGCCGCTCGTCGTCGTCGCCAAATCGACCACGGGATGACCGAATTCGACCCCGCCTGCGAAGACAACGCTATTTGGAAACCTACACATGGACTCTGGGAAGTAGTGATGGCAACTTTGAGAATTTTAAAACCGGGTAAGTAAAAGTAAGTAAAATCGGAAATTTGAAAACCGGGTAAGTACAAGTAAGTATACCCATTTTTTCGCCCGCCCTCAGGCGGGCGACACCCTACGAGAGCTCGGCGTGCGTGCGTACGTACGTACGTACGTACGTCCGTCCGTAACGCTCTCAGATCTCGGCGTTGGAAAGTCATAGAGCGGAGATCTTGGGCTCTACGGATAGGTCTCGACTCACTGATCATTCAGCTAAGAGGTTTCGAAATTCAAAAGTTTGAATTGCGCGCGCTACAGTAACCCGAAGGTCAAAACGCAAAACGGCTCTAACTCGCTCGTGTTACGTCGTAGAGCGGCAATCGACACGTCAGATGAAAGCTCTCGACGTGTTCTTTCACGCGACTGTAAAAGTTTTTTCAATTACGCAAACACGCACCGCGGAAAACGCCATTCTCGGCATTTTGACGCTGAAATCGCTCTAACGCGCTCAACTTGCATCCTAGAGAAACGATCTCGAGTTTTTTGGATAGCTCCCGACTCACTGATAATTTGTTCTCCCATTGGTCGAAACTCAAAAGTTTGAATTTCGCGAGTTGCAGTAACTCGAAGGTGCAAAAGCACAAAATGGCTCTAACTCGCTCGTCTTACGTCGTAGAGTGGCAATCGACACGCCAGGTGAATGCTCTCGACGTGTTCTTTCATGCGGCTACAAAAGTTTGCTCAATTGCGCAAACACGCACCGCGGAAAACGCCATTCTCGGGATTTTGACGCTAAGCTGGCTCTAACTCGCTCAACTTGCGTCGTAGAGAGACGATCTCGAACTTATTGAATAGCCCTCGACTTATTGATCATTTGTTCTCTCATTGGTCGAAACTCAAAAGTTTGAATTTCGCGAGTTACCGTAACTCGAAAGTGGTGCAAAAGCAGAAAACGGCTCTAACTCGCTCGTCTTGCGTCGTAGATCGGCAATCGACGCGTCAGGTGAAAGCTCTAGGCGTGCTCTTTCATGCGGCTGCAAAAGTTTTTACAATTACGCAAACACGCACCGCAGAAAATGCCATTCCCGAGATTTCAACACTAAGATCGCTCTTTGCTACATGCAGAAGTGCGACACCGTTTGATTGCTCATAGTGCGCTCTTTTGTGCTCTGTCAATCGTTTGCCAAAACTTTTAGAAGTTTTTGTCACTTTTTTAAAAGCGTTGCTTGAAAGAGGGATGTTCTT
The DNA here is from genome assembly GCA_030248115.1 of Linhomoeus sp. GSCO2_2. Taxonomy (NCBI): domain Eukaryota; kingdom Metazoa; phylum Nematoda; class Chromadorea; order Monhysterida; family Linhomoeidae; genus Linhomoeus; species Linhomoeus sp. GSCO2_2. The sequence continues at coordinate 12,450 of JASAMZ010003463.1, forward strand.
GCTCTGAAAGCCAAATCGCGGGCGAAATCAATATTGCTATGCAATACCCTCTTGCGAAGCGGGGGGCTCATGAAGCGGAGCATGCGGGCGATAAACTCTCGAACTCTCTGCAGAAAGAACGCAACTCTTTGAAATGTCAGTCAGAATACAAACTCAACTTTTTAATACCGGAGCTTGTTTCGATAACTGGGTAAGTACTTGGACACAAAACCGGGTAAACCGGGTAAGTAAACTCAAGTAGAAATCTCGATTTCTGCTAGTCAGCAAGCCAAAATTATCGCGTTTTGTTAACACCTATGTTCTTCGAGAAGTCATACATTCACTTCGCATTCAATACCGTAAACTTATGAGCATCTGTAATTCGTGAAAGGAAGCAAAATAAGTTAAAGCAACTTTTACGTTCTACTAATGTCAACCAAAGGAGACGAGAGTGTCGGTAATACCACCCGAATACAGAGCTTCCAGAACCACGCTGACTTCCAGAAGCCAGTGACACTATGTACGAAGATGACGACGGTATTTTCATCATTGAAACATTGTGCCTTACTGTCGTTTGGTGGTGCAGATTCTCATCAAGAATTGGAGTCTTCTTTGTAAAACTTCACATGCTGTCAATTTACCTAAATTTGAGAGTTTGGGAGCGCGAAGTTGCAGTCTATTCAGCTAGAAATGCTGTAATTTGATTTTGCGCACATAACAGGCAAGAATATTTTAGCAGAAGTAGCAAATGACAACTGTTTACCCGGTTTATTACCCAAGTTTTGGTAGTGGGTAAGTAAACCAGGTACCCGGTTTTCGGCCGGAAACCAGGTAAGTAGACTCGGCCAAAAACCGGGTAAAAGTAAAGCCGGGTACGCAAAACTAAACCGGGTAAGTACGAAGTAAGTATACCCGGTTTTCATAAACCGGGTAAAACCGGGTAAGTACTTACCCGGTTTCCGAATTGCCATCACTACTGGGAAGTGCGCAACACATACCAGGAATTGCCGCCACTGCAGAGTCCTTGCCGCCCACGAGGTAGAAGTGGTTGGCTTCAGCTGCGCTGACGCGCGCCATCGTCGACGTGCCATCAACGGGGGCGAATATGGGCAGTGAGTCGATGAAGCTCCTGTGGGCGTCGCGGGTGGTGCCGTCCGTTCTGGTGACTTGATCGATCAGCCAGTTGAGAAATGTATCAGACGCCGAACGTACCACTCCGGAAAATTCATTTGGGTACGCTTGCCACTTCTTGCTGAGAACCCCGAGGCAGTTGGCCGGCGAGGATGCGTCCAGGACGCTGTTGCCCATGAGATGCCACGGCAGGTAGTTGACCTGAGCCACCAGGGTCAATGCCACGCAGTCTTTCAGGTACTTCAGGATGGGTGGGTCTAGTCCTCGCGCCGACAACAGCTGCTGTGAGCTAAAGACTGTGCTGCCGCCGCCGTGGACCGGCAGAATGGGCAGACCATAGAAAGAACCCATGGCCGAGGAATGGAGGAAGTTCGCGTGGATATAGCGCCATAGACTAAATGTGTAAACATGCGCATATGTGGTACGTAAGTACTTCATGTAGTAAGCAAAACCGCCTAGTTAACGTTATATTCTTCGGCGGAACATTAGGCGGATCTACTTCATCCGATCGGCGGATCTTTGTTCTTTTGTGATCCGCCGGGCCGATTCGGCCCAAGTTTCGACACGTTTTCGGATTTGGGATGTCGATCACATATCAGAAGAGAAATTTCAAAAGTTCTTTCGCGTTTGTGAGTTATAGGGCTTCACACAACTTTGACATTGCGCTGCAGTCGTAAGAAATTGGTGTAATTGAATAAAGTATTTGACTTTGTGCCCTTTATCTACACACCAAATTTCAGCTCAATTGATTGTAAACTGATTAAGCTGAAAGATTGGCCATTTCTTCAAATAACGATTACAATCAATTGAGCTGAAATTTGGTGTGTAGATAAAGGGCACAAAGTCAAATACTTTATTCAATTACACCAACTTCCTACGACGTCGCGTTCGACTGCAGCGCAAGGTCAAAGTTGTCCGATGCCCTATAACTCACGAACGCGAAAGAATTTATGATATTTCTCTTCTGATATGTGATCGGCATCCCTCATCCAAAAACGTGTCAAAATTTGGGCCGAATCGGCCCGGCGGATCGCGAAATCGCAAAGATCCGCCGATCGGATGAAACAGATCCGCCTAATGTTCCGCTGGTCAATATAACGTTAATACGGCCCACTATGCAAAGCTATAACGGCCTTACGACTCCATTTGCTCCTCTGCTTTCCAGCTTCCAGAGCTGATCGACTCGCGAAGCAAAGTGGGAAAGACGTCGCTGGTCATCAAGCGGAGCTGGCCGATAGCTGTTCAAGAGTTGAATCGATTGAGACGGCTCCCGGTGTACCAACACAAAGAAAGGGAGTATGCACCACACCGACCAACCGTGGTAACGAAGCGCGTTGAGGAAGAGGTCGAGACAGTCGGAGTGGACGAACTTGTGGTCGAGGCCGGGTGTCAGCGACCTGGGATGCAGCGGCGACTCGACGAAAATAGGGATTCCTCCGTTGCGGAACGCGACGAAATTCCCGTTGGTCAGGTGGAGCAAGGGAACGTCGTTCAGTTGGTTATAAACGGGGGATCCGGCCGACATTATGTATCGTAGCAGTTCCACCTTGTCTTTCGCGTTCAACATGCTCGCCAGAACGCTATTAGTGCGCAGCAAGTCGCAAACGAAGAATGGGGAGAGGCGCCGTACGACGCATTTGGCGAAACGCTCGAAGTGATCGGGGATGAAGCTGTGCTCCTCGCCGACTTCCACCAGAGAGATATCGCGGAGACGGAGGAACAACTTGTCGATAATGGGCTGGATGCTCAGCTTCTTGGTTGTCAAAAACACTGCTTCTCCAATCGTGACAAACTTGAGCGTCTGACTGGACCACAGCAACTGCAACCCGCGCAGGTATGTATGTACATCGAAGTGTGAGTTGACAGGCGACAGCCGCTCTCTACCTTGTGCTCCTTTGCTTCCCGATAGATCCCTGCAGCGACTTCCTTCCAAGCAGCAGGTGCAACGTCGACGTTCGGCCAATATTCCAGCAAAGCGCTCTCAACTGTCCTGCTCAAGCTCAGATACAGCATGAGGTAAACCCAAGCTGTGGGTGTCAGTTGCTTGGCCAAAATGTCGTTCCACTCGCCACGGCGGTCATTGGCGCTATCCACTGCAGAGAGGCGACGCTGAGGACGTATGTACTGGGTGCTCCAAAAAAAGTAAGCCACTTTTCTCCCGCTCACAACACACACTTCTAGGAATGAATCTTAACCAAACTTTGCACACATATCCCTTGATGAGTTATTGACAGGTGTCCCAAAATTTTAGGTCAATCGCTTTAGGCTAGCTTACACGCATATAAATCATTCAGGCTCAAATCTCTTCTCGTTCTGTGCGAAGTTCAAGTAACAAGACACCTTTGACGATACCATTCTGTGATTGTATATATAACACAGATAATTTTCACAAAATCGGCAAAACAGAACCAAAATACCATATATATATGCAGTTGGATGCTTTAAAAGTAAAAATTCTGGGATGGTCCACACGCAACATGTTTCACAGCCAATTCTTGAAAGAGGTAAGATTGAGGGTCAGATTTAAGGGTGTTTTTTTCGCCCGCCCTCAGGCGGGCGAGACTATACGAGAGCTCGGCGTGCGTGCGTACGTACGTACGTACGTCCGTCCGTCCGTAACGCTCTCAGATCTCGGCGTTGGAAAGTCGTAGAGCGGAGATCTTGGGCTCTACGGATAGGCCTCGACTCACTGATCATTCAGCTAAGAGGTTTCAAAATTCAAAAGTTTGAATTGCGCGCGCTACAGTACCCCGAAGGTCAAAACGCAAAACGGCTCTAACTCGCTCGTGTTACGTCGTAGAGCGGCAATCGACACGTCAGATGAAAGCTCTCGACGTGTTCTTTCATGCGTCTGTAAAAGTTTTTTCAATTACGCAAACACGCACCGCGGAAAACGCCATTCTCGGCATTTTGACGCTAAAATCGCTCTAACGCGCTCAACTTGCATCCTAGAGAAACGATCTCGAGCTTTTTGGATAGCTCCCGACTCACTGATAATTTGTTCTCCCATTGGTCGAAACTCAAAAGTTTGAATTTCGCGAGTTGCAGTAACTTGAAGGTGCAAAAGCACAAAATGGCTCTAGCTCGCTCGTCTTACGTCGTAGAGTGGCAATCGACACGCCAGGTGAAAGCTCTCGACGTGTTCTTTCATGCGGCTACAAAAGTTTGCTCAATTGCGCAAACACGCACCGCGGAAAACGCCATTCTCGGGATTTTGACGCTAAGCTGGCTCTAACTCGCTCAACTTGCGTCGTAGAGAGACGATCTCGAGCTTATTGAATAGCCCCCGACTCATTGATCATTTTGTTCTCCCATTGGTCGAAACTCAAAAGTTTGAATTTCGCGAGTTACAGTAACTCGAAAGTGGTGCAAAAGCAGAAAACGGCTCTAACTCGCTCGTCTTGCGTCGTAGATCGGCAATCGACGCGTCAGGTGAAAGCTCTAGGCGTGCTCTTTCATGCGGCTGCAAAAGTTTTTACAATTACGCAAACACGCAAAGCAGAAAATGCCGTTCCCGAGATTTCAACACTAAGATCGCTCTTTGCTACATGCAGAAGTGCGACACCGTTTGATTGCTCATAGTGCGCTCTTTTGTGCTCTGTCAATCGTTTGCCAAAACTTTTACAAGTTTTTGTCACTTTTTTAAAAGCGTTGCTTGAAAGAGGGATGTTCTTGCTCTAAAAGCCAAATCGCGGGCGAAATCAATATTGCTATGGAATACCCTCTTGCGAAGCGGGGGCTCATGAAGCGGAGCATGCGGGCGATGAACTCTCGCTCTCTCTGCAGAAAGAACGCAACTCTTTGCAAAGTCGGTCAGAATACAAACTCAAGTTTTTAATACCGGAGCTTGTTACACCAAATATGAGACACATGAAGGCCAAATTAAATGACCAGTATTTTGCCGACCTCTAGCGCTGATCTGAGTAATATTTGGTTGCAATTTATCGCTTTGAAAGCAAGAGACGCCGTGGGTCAGAACGTTTTGCATGTCACGCATTAAACCAACTGAAACTCTGGCCGTGTCGGGACTTTGCGAACAAAATTTAGTACAGCAAACTGGAACTTTGTAGGGTATATATGTATGCAAATTGGCTGAGATTGTTAGTCGCAGTAGTGAGTTGTAAGCCAAAGAAAAACGGCTTACTTTTTTGAGACACAAGAGACGTATGTCTCTTTAGTCTTTATATTGTGGTGGTGAGTGGTGACAGCTAACCGTTGGGCCAGAGGACGCTCCTCCGACTGTCCGAGAGGCAGTAGTAGCCATGGACCTGGAAGGGGAGGCCCGTCCGACTCTCCTCCGCCCCTGGGGGCAGAGGCAGGAAGCAGGCGATGTGACCCTTCTCAGGAGTGCTCTCTTCGCTGCAGAAGGCGACGCCGACCCAATTGAGCAGTTTCAACTCTTCGGCTATTTCGGAGGCGGTCGACGTGTTTGGAATATGGTGGGCGACGGCCCAAGTACGGGAAACGGGTTCGGCGCTGAGTAGGCAGCAGAAGGCACTAGGACAATGCGCCAAGCAAGCTTACAATAGACCAACTTGAGTCCGCCTTTCTCGGTGACTTTCGCTTCGTAAGAAGTGAACTCGCTGGTGGATGTCGTTGGCGGTCTGGGAATCGGCCCATCCTGGCAGGTCTTCTCGACGACGTACAAAGTCTTGAAACCCGCTTCAGTTCTCTCCAGCAGCGACACCTTGCGCACGCTGCTCAGGAAGAGCAGCACACGGCCGGCGTCGGCCTCGAAGGCCCGGAAGAGACCCTGCAGTCTGGGCACGCTGTAGCAGACCTTCGACAGCGATTCCTCCGTTGGATTGAGCCGCAGCGGGAAACGAAACAGCGTCCCTGCAGTTGACGCCGACGGCCATTCACACGAACGATTTGAGGCGCCCTACGCATTCTCACCGTCCAAGGCCGTGTCTTGCCCTGGCTTGAACATGGAGTCGAATGCAAATGGAGCGAACTGCGCAGGCAGCGAGGCTATCTCGCCTCTGTGGGCAGCGTTGGCCATATTCCACCGGTAGCCGGCCAGGGCGCGGCCGTTCTCGTCTCGGAAGATTCCCGTCTCTCTTGGATCGAACAGCCCAATAAGGTTTCCACTCAGGATCCATGGGAAGTCTGCAAACTGAACTAGGTAAATCACAAGGCTTTCCTTCAAAGGCGGTAAATGTTGAAAGCAGTAGCGACCAGTGACAGAGGCAACACGCTTATTGGACGTCCACCCACCGGTCAAGTGGTAGATGGCGTTGAAGCCGATTCCAAAGCGGCCGATTTTCTCTGGCTCTAGCTTCTTCTCTGACATCTCCGTCCGCTGGATATTTGCCCAGTCGACTTCGGTGAATCGGGCGTCGTTGTAGGCGAGCAGAGCGGGTCCTTGGCAAACAGCCAGACGACTGTCAAACAGCCCTGTAGTCGCGAACTGACGCTTGTCTATTATAAGCAATAGTTGGGTGGCGCCAGCATCTTCGGCGTTCTGGAGCAACTCCTAGATCGCACATCACATATTGTTGTTTCATCGATTCTAACGCAATAAATTGCAACGATATTGATTCGCGAAATGATTAAAGCAACCTTCAGAATCTGGCCATCGGGATAACGGTCCAGGATCCTCTGAATGTAGACGGCCAGCGGCGGTGGCCTTTGCCCAAAACTGTGGCTGTCCATGCGGCGAGAACAGCGAAACGATACCGAGCTACGTACAGTGTAGTGGCTTTCGACTGGCTGAACACAGACTACTCCAATATCGCCAGCATTGTTGTCAGTAGTGTCGAGAAGGAATCAGACGGCCCGGTCTCCGTATGAGTTCGCACAACAGCAACAAACCGAGATCGCACGGCGCTCGCTAGAGCAGCAACCAGCTCAGCGCCAATGCTTCAGACAGCCGGAGAAGATGTAGTACAAATCCATGTGCATAGTCTGAGTATCTATCGCCGATTCACGGCTTTGGCACGATGCACAAACGCGCGCACGCGCGGTCTAGACGGCATCGCCTATCGACCGAGACCTAGTCATACGGCAGAAAAAGTCGGCCGCTCGAACGAGCAGCGCACAACCAAAGTGGGAGCGGCACGGCATCGTTCTATTCACAAATTGTCAAAATCGAAAACAGTGCTCTGCTTGCAGCAACGGCATGGCCACCATGAGGGAATTATGCGCGATCTTATGTACG
>JASAMZ010003464.1:0-22554 GCA_030248115.1 Linhomoeus sp. GSCO2_2
AGCCTTTTACGCACATGGGCGTCGTTTTAGTTTTTGGTAATGGTCGGTAATGAAGATTACCTAGTTACCTGCACGTCGGTTACCTACGTTACCTACGTTACCTAAAGTGTGGTAGGTAATGATGGGTAATGTTAAATATGGCTTGGTTACCTAAAAGGAGGTTACCTAAAATTTTTAGGTAACCGGTAACCGGTAATGATACTTTAGGTAACCTCTTTACCTAAAGTTTCTTAGGTAACCTTAGGTAACCGGTAACCAGGTAACCTAGGTTACCTAAAGCTCGTTACCTGGTTACCGGTTACCTAAGGTTACCTAAGGTTACCTAAGATTACCTAAGGTTACCTAAGATTACCTAAGGTTACCTAAGATTACCTAAGATTACCTAAGGTTACCTATGGTTGCAGGTAATGTAGGGTACAAGTACCAGGTGGAGGTGGTTAGTAGGGGAGTTGAATGACAAAAACCAAAATATCACAAACAGAAACAATGGGCTGCCACGGGCGCATCCACAACTCAATCTATGTCTGTCCGAAGTACGTCAACGGCTGAAGTGTGGTGACCTCCGCAATCTGCCTAAAAAATACTGCACCACCCAACAAACCATACACGACATTACCTACAACCATAGGTAATCTTAGGTAATCTTAGGTAATCTTAGGTAACCTTAGGTGATCTTAGGTAACCTTAGGTAATCTTAGGTAACCTTAGGTAATCTTAGGTAACCTTAGGTAACCTTAGGTAATCTTAGGTAACCGGTAACCGGTAACCAGGTAACCAGGTAACCTAGGTTACCTAAACCATAGGTAACCGGTAACCAGGTAACCGGTAATAGGTAACGAGTCATAGGTAACCTCGTTACCTAAAATTCCTTAGGTAACCTTAGGTAACCACCTCGAACTTAGGTAACGAGCTACAGGTAATGAATGTTTAGGTAATGAGTCCTTAGGTAACCAGCTCTAGGTAATCACACCCATAGGTAACCAAGGTTACCTGATTACCTAAAGTCACATTACCTACAGTTTAGGTAATGACGCCTACGTAAAGGGGTAGCTTTGCCTCGCATCTTGATACGGTACGTTTATTTGCTTGGAGTGCGTACCTAGATTTGCTTTGTTGTTCCATACCGTACGTATATTTGATTGGAGATTTGCTTTGCCGTTGGATGGGGTACGTTTATTTGATTCGAATGCGCACCGTAGCTTCGCTTTGTCGCTTGGTACGGTACCTCTATTTGATTCAAATGCGCACCCTAGATTTGCTTTGTTGCTTTGTAAGGTAATAGAACACGTGACACACAAGACAGTATCGCAACAGCTTACATACCATCAAGTTTTAAATTTTGACATAATTCATACTTCAGACGACAAGCGTTAGCTGAGTTTCGGTCGCTAGATCTAGACTCAGCTACGAAGTGCCAGCGCGACCTCATCAGTAGATGACTGGCACTATACTTGGGCAACAAGTACATAGGGCAAGATAGTTTTTATTCAACACAACTCAGTGATAGCACTCCTACTAACTTCTTCCTTGTCCTTCTTCTTGTCGTTCTAGTCCGAGAAGCTCCTCCTCCTCTTCTTGTTTATTTGATTCAACTGCTACCGTACCTTTGCTTTGTTGTTTGATACGGTATATTTCAGCCATTCGTTGTGACCATATATGGTTGTGGTGGTTGTCTTTACGAGGAGAATCCAGGGAGCGTGAGAATGCGTCGGTCGCGATCACCCGGCCGCCATGGGGCAGCTTCAGTCATCCGCCGAGTTTCCGTCTGCCGGCAGTTTCCCAGTCCAGCGTTGGCTCCACCGTTCGACCTCAAGGCGGCGAAGGGGTCTCATCCCCCGCTGAGAGGTACAAGGTGGAGTCTCAGCAGCCCTTCGGCGGCACGGGAAAGGGGAAGGTCGACAAGGCCGACGACGGCAAGAAGAGCGTCAGCAGCAGCGACAGCAAAGGAAGAAAGGATGAGCCGATGGATGTGGCCTCGTCAGTAGTGTGTATCTGCAACCGCCCAGTAGCCCAGGTGTTCTGCACCAAGTGCGGGGCGCTGTTCCGTTACCCTGACCGAAGTCGAAGAGAAGTGAATTCGCTCAATGGTTGGTACCAGTGACGCGACGCTGCGACAATTTCATCACAAGCATTTCCTCGTGTCACTGGATCTGTTGTCGTGGTTGGCGTAGAGTCGTTGACGTGGAGTTCGTCATCAGTTCGACATTGATAGTGTTGGTTTGATGTTCGCTGCCCATAGTCGCCCATTCACCGTGCTGCTTGCGTTGAATCGTTCACGACGACTTCACGGTTGCATCGTTTGTCGTTCACTTTCGGTCACGTAGCCGTTAGGTACGTGGTTCGCGTGCACTATTACGTTTCTCCTGAGTGCACTCGTGGAACTCCGAGGATTGGATCTCGCCGATTAAATGTTCCCGGGAGTAAGTGTGTAGTTACTGTTATCGAGAGCGCTAGCTGCTTAGAGTGCTACAGAAGGGAGAGCTGCGTTGATTGGCTAGCGTCTCGTGATCTATGAATGTAGTGCGACAGGATTTCGACTTGATATTTGGCTACGGAACGACAGTACGACGATAGGAAACGACTACGACGACGCGCGACTGACGGACGACTAAGGATAACGACAAGGAGAGGCGCTTCGACCGCACACAGGAAGAATAGAAATACAAGATTAGTAGACGGGGGCAGAGCCCCTCGGGGCACTCCTCCCCTCTTTCAGAAGAATTTTGGGAGTTGAATCTTGCTGCCCATCGATCAACGAGACATGTCAGTGAAGCTTAGTGGCCATTCTGATCGCAAAATTAATAGCAAATTCGGAATTGTGACACTCCAATACCCCACATTTGACACACAACACACCTAGCTTCGGCTGAACTGACACAACCAGATATTCCCCTTGATGGTGACAAGTATGGTGGCAAGCAAATTCTTCAAAAATGGTCCAACACATCTCAAAACGAAAAGACAACGCCAAATTCGTGATCAGCATCACCGAAAAGCCGGAATCGAGTACTTACACGGTAGGTGCACAGGACAAATCGGGCAGCCAAAATTTTGAATTCAAATTTCCCGCCAAAATACGCGTCGGACGAAAAAAGTGCTTATAACAAAAACAACGTATCTTTTGATGCTCTATCACGTGAAAGCCCAGCTGACACCGAAATATCTCAACTGACCCCACTTTGCACCGAAACACCAAAAATTTGTGGGAAAAATGGAAATTTCGCCCAAAAATTGCGACCGCCGAAAGCTGAAAATTTGCTCCAGTGAAGATATTCGTATGCCTCGTAAACCTTGTTAATATCGCTGAAATCGACCACCGCAGCAGAGAATGGGAAAGGTAGAATTTTTTAATTTCGACTAAAAATCGATTTTTTTAAATTTTCACACGAAATTCGACAATTACGAATAAAGTGATCTACTACAAAGTTGTAGAGCTCGCCAAGCTCGATCGAGTGGTCTTAATCCCTCCTCGATATGAGCATCCTATCAAAAGTTACGCCTGCTCAAAGCTTTACCCAGAAATCCGGGACCCAAGTTTGGGCTGAATTTCCCGGCCCGGAGCATACCTGACCGGATTTCTAGAAGCGGATTCGGATTCACCTATCTAAGCTTAGTAGTATGCCAAAAAACTACTACGCTCGCTTCTTACACAACCAAGATCCTAACTGGGTAGTAAACCCTACTTTTGGGTCGAAAAACCCGGTTTTTGCTACCCAGCCCGGGCAAACCCGGACCCAGCCCAACGGTGCCCCCGCCATCGGATAACCCAATGTCGTTTACATATTCGGCCCAGAGTTCGTCTCGCTCCGTTCTACCGGAACACTATTCTAAGCGTCCAAAGATCGCCAGAGGCCAAAAAACCGGGTTTTTGGCAACTTGCCAAAAATCGGGTCCCGGACGGAAGTCGAGACCTTCGATCCACCCTGCGCTATCCCGAGACCTATCGAACAAAAAAAAATTCGCCCCGATCGGCCGAGTCTAGCCCGACTTATGAGCGTTTGAATTTACACAGAATCCGCACCATCACTATAGCACTCCTCCCTTTTGGAGGGGAGGAGTGCCAAAAACCGCGAGCCGCTCTGGAAGCCGACTGACGAGAACGCACAGAAATCACCCCTATATTGCACTGACGCCACGTGTATCTACAGTAGCTTCTACCCTAACTACCGATGACACTACAGAAAGCGCGGCCGTTTCGAATTCGAAATAACGAACAAGCTGGGCAATAAGTTTACGGTAACGCGCAGGATCAACACAACTATCACGCGAAGACGCGACACTCCCGGCGGAGAGCAAAACGGAGCGAACACAAAGACGGGAGAACCGCAAACAATCAAAAGAACAAATCAGCGCGAAACGATGGTCGACCGGTAGCAGAGGGAGTAGGCCAGAGAGAGATCCAGAAGGGGAAAGGTCCACTTGAAGTGAAGAGGGGAGCACCAGGGGGAAAGTTCCACAGATCCACAGGGCAGAGTAGGACTCGAAGGGATCTCTCCAGTAGATGGCCAATTGGAAACCAGGAAGGGAACTGCCGTAGAAAGCCCCATGTCCAACCCAGCCGTTGAGGGGGAATCCGCCGAAGGGAAGGGACCAGAATCGGCGACGACCATAGGGTATCCGGGAGCGAACAACGGAGAACCATGACTGGAGTGCTGAATGCTGAGCACGAGAGACGCCAGGCCACCAAACTTTTCCGCGCAACTTAGGCTCTGGATGGGTGGCGGCCATGGAGGCAGCGTGTTCACTAGCGTCAGGTGCAACTCGTGCAGAGAGTTGTATGTGCCGTGCAACAGCTGAGAGTTGGAGGCGTGGCGGTCGAAGAGCGACGACGAGAAGAAGAAGATGCTGGCCACGCATGACAGCGCCACGAAGGACGTCACGGACAACGAGAATCTCGGCTCGTAGGAGCCGCCCTCCCCACTGACGGAAGCGAGATTCGACTGCGAAGACGACGAGTTGCAATCTACTGAGTTTTCCGGGTCAACAGCGGAAGAATTGCGCCTACCGTATTCATCGCTCGAACGTACGGACTTGTGCTCAAGAACTGAAGATTTCGTGGCGACGCCTGCGGAACAATTCTCGCATGCAGGTTCACTAGAAGTCGAACTGGTAGCCGTACTAGACGTGCAAGTAGAATTCATCCAGCCCCAGAAAAGGCACGAAACGGAAGTGCATCGGTCGCTACTATTTTCAGTTTTACACGAGGAAGGATTGAGTCGCCGACTTTTGGGAGACAAGCTACGCGAAACGACTGCCGTAAGAGGTATCAACACGGAACTCGGAGCGGAGCTGTATGGGTAGCCATGTGCGTGGCTTTCGCTTGCGTATGACGAGGAATTGTACGTCTCGTCTGTGGTGGCGCGCACACTAGACGACGCGCAAGTTTGCGGCAACGAGGGGACACAGGGGTCCAATGGAACAGCGGAGCGGTCGCGACTAGCACTGAATTTGCGCGGAGACGGAGAAATCGAGTTGCTCAGTTGCTCGACTAACTCAACGAAGCTCGCGAATGCCGTTTCAGGCTCATAGGAGGGAACTGCGCCCTTAGAAGTGTACACTTTGTACTCAGATGCGTCGCGCGACAAGTCGATTTCAAGTGAGGAGACGACAGAGAAAAGACTTTCAGTGAATCGAGCGGCCACTTTGCACAAACTAGCGGTACTGCAGCGGTAAATCTCTCGGTCGCTCAACTGAGGAAGTTGCCCGCTAACTGATAACTGGGAGAAGTGCGCCTCTGAAGAGATTTCTCGCAACTGAAATACTGTGAGGAGAACTTCATGTCGCAACGATCCTACTAACTCGAGATGACCGTAGAGCTCTGATTTCGAGAAGGGAAGATTCGTATCGTCGTCCATACTGCTCTACAGATAAGATAGCGGTGGCGCTTGAACGGAATATCACGACTGGAAGGGAGACAACGAAGGAGAAGCCAGAATGCGAGCGCCGCGCTAGAGTTTCAGAAGCCACGAAGGAAGAAAGAAACGACGATTCTGTTCGATTCCTGTGGATTTGCTACCGCGTTGGTTTCCTGCAGAATAGTCACCATGTCGACAGCAGCGCTGGATCGGAGGAGGAAGAAGGAGGGAGAGCTAAAGGAATGATGCGCTGTGTCGTGATCCGATGTCAAAGCTGATACACGTCGCCAAAAGTTGATGACCCCTAGGGGGATTCGAACCCCCGTCTCCTTCCTTTCAGTGCACATCAGTCCGGCGCCTTAGACCGCTAGACCATAGGGGTTGTTGCTCGCGCGTTCCTAATTCACCGTGTCATTCTACAGTCGTGACGAGATCCGATCACGCGGGACGCGACAACTGTCCTTTTCCATGTACCAGCCGCAATGACCCATTCGCATTGGCATACGAGATTCGCGCACCTCTTGTCGTCAGATGGACACAAAGCAGGCAGTTGCTCAATCACTGGAGGATATCGCCTCGTATTCGGGTTCTGCTTCCGTTTCTGCTTCTGTCCGTGATCGGCTGAGTGAGACTCCTTCGGCACCGATGGAAGAAAGCGTCGTATAGATATTGTCGTTGTATGAACTGAAGTGGTGGGTACACTGGTGGATGATTTGGAGCATCGGGCAATATTTTTCCTCACCAGGTCTTGGGTTCGCTTCGGCTGAGGGGATCATCGTCGTCATCGTTGCCGTTGTCGTGGTTGTCGTCGAGTCGCAGCGACAGCTTTCTCAGCTCCTCGCGCCGACGTTTCAGTTCTCGAAGCCTTTCCTGAACGAACGTTCAGTACATTCTATTTAGAATAGTTGTTTCTCGACACCCGACTGAGTGCTTACCTTTCTTTTCCTCATTGCGTCCTGCGCTCTCCGCTCTTCCATCGTGACTGCGGCGGTGCTGCCGGCAAGGCCGTCATCTTCTTCTTCTTCAGTGGAGTCGAGAGTCGGCTCCTTGCGCAGCTTCGCTGTTTTTATCTTGGGTGGCATCTGAACTACACACGCCACTGATGTACACGAAATGCAGAAAACGTATATACGCGGCATCGTGTTCGTGACTACAAACCTCCAATTCCTGGATTGAGCTTGTCGTCGTCTCCGTAGGCGTCGGCGAGCCCGACGTCGTCGTCAGCGGCGTCGTTGCAACGGTCAGACCTGGGGAGGCCGTGGTCGACCTGCCGAACGGGGCAGACGTCGGCAGACTCTGCGTCTCGGCGGTTCGCGTTCCCGTTTGAGTCGTCGACAGCCGCCGATTGATCGGCGTCTCCTCGTACTCGTAGAGGCTCTCGCTGTCGACTATGGAGAGCCGGCCGTCGAGCGAGTGCGTAGCGGTGGAGTGAGCCGGCTTCCCTTGGTGTTTATAGGCGAACGGGTCGAGCGTCATTGACTTGCAGTCGTGTCCATCTGGCTGCCCGGCCGCCCCGAATACGCCCGAAATGGCTGGCAGCGCCTTCAGAAGTTGGAGTCCGTCAACGCTTACGATGCTTGCAGCGATAAGGGTAGCGATATAGACGTGTACCACCTTTCGCTGCGGCCCACTCAAGGTGTGCGGCGATCGCTTCTGTCGACGTCGGCGTCGTTTCCGCTTCGTTTCTTCGGCCGCTCGCTGCTGCTGCCTTCGCCGTTCGCTGGCTTCAAGTTGGCGCCGGCGCTCCTCCTCCCTTTTCTTGCGTTTGAGGCAGCAGACGACGAAGACGACGACGGCCAGCAGCAGAAGCAGAAGGGCGAGAAGGCAGAGCAGCGCGGCCAGCATCCAGCTCCGGACGGGGAAAACGCCGTCATCTTTCGTATCACGTCGCGTTCGCCGTCGCACCTGCAGTCGACAACAGGCGATCGTCTTACACTTCTTCGCGCTCTGAATCGTGTAGCTCAATTGGAGTTCTCACCAATCTCTCCGGAAGTTCCTTTGTCGCCATCGCCAAGTTCACCGCGACATTACGGCTGCGCAGAAGGCTAATTCTGGAAGCGAGCTGCTCTCGGCCGGTGCAGTTCCGTCCCAAGAAGGAGCCTTCGTGCAGGACGGCCAGCGCCGTCGTCCGTTCACCGCTCTTCGAACCCAGTTTGGACGCCCGTCTTGCCAGAAGGTCCAGGGCGTCGCATATCGAGGCTGCTTCCTCGCCACTGCTGAAGATCAAGTTTCAAAGTCGCCGTCACTCTGATGACCGTTTCAGTGTCTGTTACCCAAATTGGACGAAACGCCTTCTCTGGCTATCGCTTGGACACGTCCAGGTCGACCATCGGATTCGGTGCCGAGGCCGACCGATTTGGTAGACACCGATTCTTTCGCTGACGCCTTCCAAAGAGCTCAGCAGGTCGCACAGCAGTCGCCGCTGGTCTGAAAGCGGAAGCCAATTCGAAGCGCGTCGCTAAGACAAGTAAGGAAGGCGGCTTCTTATCTTGCCTTGCATGAGGTCGTGACTGACACTGGCGTCGACGACGACGACGGCCACGTCGGTCGACTCGTGCCGGATTCCTTGGCAGTTCAGCAACGCCGTCGCCGCCAGCCAAAGCGCCTTCATACTTTTTTATCTCTCTTGCTTCCTCACTATATATTTCCCACAATATCGAAACTTCTATATCAAAACTTCAAGTGTGGTGCCGTAATTTCCAAGGAACTTATAGGGTAAACGAGTGACGAATGATACGGCAGAAAATCTTGTTGGCAGACTGCGTCCTTACTACCTAATAAGAGCACCCTAAATCAGAGAAGGGTCTTTCGTGTGTCTGGGCTTGCAACAGTCCAAAGTAATGTCAGGTGTTTGATTCGATATCCTCTTGGATACTAACGCATATTTGTTATTTCGTAGAACTGCGAGAAAAACATGTCTCCTGACTCCTGCTGTCACCTCGCCACCGATTGAGCAAATGCACGACGCAGAAGTTACCATAAACAGAAGCTGATCATTGTACGCCAGTCGAGCTACACCGTGTGCATGTGTTCTGGCAGACAGAGAAATTTGTTGCTATCCTTGGGGGCGGGATACCGTACGGAACTTAAGATGAATTTTACGGGTAGTTTCAGCTAAACACAATATTTTAATTTAACTCTTAATTTTGCTTATTATTTATGTGTTTGTTTATATATCAAATTCTTTTTGCTTATTTATTCATTTATATGTTTGTTTATTTACCCATTTATTTATTTATTATTAATTTATTAGCTTGTTTCTTCATTTATTTACTTATTTATTTATTTATTTATTCATTCATTCGTTCATTTATTTATTTAGGTATTTATTTATTTATTGATTTATTTATTTATTTATTTATTTATTTATTTATTTATTTATTTATTTATTTATTTATTTATTTATTTATTTATTTATTTATTTATTTATTTATTTATTTATTTATTTATTTATTTATTTATTTATTTATTTATTTATTTATTTATTTATTTATTTATTTATTTATTTATTTATTCATTAGCTTGTTTCTTTATTTATTTATTACCTATTTATTTATTTATTATGTGTTTATTAGCTTGTTTCTTCATTTATTTACTTATTTACTTATTAATTTATGGATTTATTTATGTGTTTATTTATTTATTTATTTATTTATTTATGAATTTATTTATTTATTTACGAAGTTAGTTAGCTAGTTTGTTAGATGGAATGTTACCTAGTTAGTTACCGATCGCGATAGTAATTCTTTTCTTTGGTGTACCCGTCCATTACATGTCCATTACAAGAACGTTTGGCCACAGATTCGCGACTACTCCCGCAATTTTACACAGTGTCCTGGAGTTCACGTGTAAGCGAACGAAGACTGTGGAGTGCTCTGCTAGGCCGACCACTTCGTCGCTTTGAATTGGGAGAGAAATGTACAAAGGTCAGTTTCCCGGTGGCCGACCGCCGCCGACCGGCCAACAGGCCTCTCAAGGCGCAGCGGGAGGAGCGGCCAGTCAGCAGCAGTTGCGCCTACAGCAGCAGGCGGCAGCCGCTGTGGCCAGCCTCCGCTACCAGCTCACTCCGAGCACGGGCACACTCGCCTACCCGGGAGCCGGGCCGCCGCCAGTCCACCATCACCATCACCATCATCACCACCAACAGCAGCAGCAGCAAGCGCCCTACCTCGGCCAGCAGCACCATCAGTCGGCTGTTTCTTCCTCCTCGAGAGGGGGCGCCTTGCGCTCGGTGCGACTGCCGAGAGAATCTGTTTGCAACGTTATAGCGACTTATTGTACGTGGAACATTTCCGTTTCAGGGCCAAATTGGTGTGGGCTCTAGTCAGACGACGACGGCGCCGATTGGAGTCCGCCGTAGGCCTTCCATGATGTCCGATTTCCACCAGATTCAACAGCCGATATCGATCGGTGAGTCTGCCAATCACAGTAGGTAGCCCTGACGCGTTGGCGCCCACTTCGAAGGCGATACTTGACGTGCATAGATTCAGACACTGGACGTCCGACGCTGACGGGCGGCACGAGTGGAAGTCGGCAGTCGTCGCTGTCGCTGGACTCTCCGTCGTCGCGCCGTCTGGGAGGGCCCGCCTACACTCCACAGGTGGAGGCGATCTCGCCAACTCCCGAGGACCAGCTGGGGAAGGGGGAGATTCTGGAGAAGCTGCAGAAGGTCGAGAAGGAGTGCAAGGAGGTCGACTCGCAGATCGCCACACTCGAGAAGAAGAGGGTGAGACTGTGAGAGTGGATGGTCGACAGACGCGCCAGGTTCCTTCCGCGCTTTCGGTGCTCTGGTGAATGGTGCCTCGCCAGAGTCGAAACGAACATTGACTGCTGGGGGAAGCGCCATGAATGACCACTGATTCGTCATTTCTTTCCCATTGTTCAGAAGGAGCTAGAGGCGTCGATGGCTCGGAGTGGAGGCGAGTCGGACGAAGCGGCGGCGACGGCGGCTCAAGGCGAAGGCGCAGCGGAGGAGGAGGAGGAGGAAGTGGCGCCGGGTAGCGACAACTTCATTGAACGGATCTACGCAGAGAATCGCAAGAAGGCGGCTGCTTCTCGGGCCTTTTTCGAGAAGATCGGCATGCCCGATCAGTTCGCTGTGGTAGGTCAGTTGCCTTCCTCCTCGCTTCCTGATTCGTCCTGCGACTCGTTTCTCGTTCCTTTCCAGCCGCTGTACCAGGAACCCCAAGACCTTCCAGTCATTCAGCAGATCAGAGAGAAGTTAGTGCGCGTTGAGCTTGTTTGTCTGCCACCTCCCCCCGAGTAGAGCGCACTTATCTGCATATTATGTTCTCAGGCATAAGGTGTTTCTTCCCAAACTGATGGAGCGCCTGAGGAAGCAGCAGCAGAAGCGCCAACTCAGGGTTAGTCGTTGCCATTTCCTATGGAGACACGCATGGAGGCGACAGGAGTGCTAGTGATGTCTTACAGGAGCGCCACATGTCGGAGCAGTACAACGCCCAGATGGAAGTGTGGAAGAAGAAAATCGAGCGATGGGAGCGCAATCCAAAGAAGATGTGGGTTCAAGTCGTCCACTGAAGTCAGTTCGTTACTCTGCGGACTCTGACACCCATCTTGCAGAGCGAAGGACCAGAAGTACCGCGAGATATTCGAGAAGACGTTTCCTGAGTTGCGCAAACAGCGGGAGGAGCGAGAGCGCGCCGCCAGGTACTTTCAGGATTCGGATTACCGTCATTTTCGCATCGTTGATTAGTTGGCAGCGCGTAATTTTTGTTTTTTTCGTCGCTGTCTAGTAGTAGTCAAGCATGTAAGTGGATCGCAGTTTCAATTCAGGACCTGCACGGGCGCCGTCGTCAGAAGCGGCAGTATCATGGCCGGATCCTCGTCCACCGCGCCTGAGGCCCTGCCGTCGGCGCCGCCGCCTTCGCAGCCGCCGCCAGATGGCGCCCCGTCCGGCGCTGCCGGACAAACCGAGGTTGGTAGTACTGTAGTCACTTTGCGTCTCATTCAGTGAGCGCCAACTCGCAAACTGTTGTTTCCAGGAGGAAGAAGCCAAGCTGAAAGTGCAGGCGGTGGTTGTCCCCATGCTGCTTGACCCTTGGACGCGCGACAGAAGCCGCTACAACAACCGAAACGGCCTCGTTCGCGAGCCCTTGACAGAGCATAAGTTTCGGTGCGCTGGGTCTTTGCGTTTCATTGTTCTGGAATGGTTGGGCTGGCAGTTTGTTCCACGATCAATGAGGCCAAACGATAACACTTTCAGTCGGGAGATGTTTATGGTCACTTGGTCCGAAGAGGAGCGGCGCTGCTTCCGGGAGAAGCTCGCCGTCTACGGAAAGAACTTCGCCGCCGTCGCCTACTTTCTGGAGAAGAAGGTGGTGGAACACAATTGGTTTGGTGCTAATTGGCGATTGTCTGCCAGCGTGAGACGAATTCCCACACTCCAATCGGAAGGATACGAAGGACTGCGTCCAGTTCTACTATCTGACGAAGAAGCGCGAGAACTACAAGCGCGACATCAAGCGCAGCGCCTGGCGCAGGGGCGGCGGCGGGCGCGGCAAAGTCTACCGCCCTCCCGTGGTGAGTGGTCGATCGTTGTATGGTCTTGTTAGTTCAGTTGCTCGGTGACGACCGAGTTGTCTTGGCGTCCTCAGATGCCGCGCGTCAACGAGGAAGGGAGGGAGGAGGTCTACAGTATGGCCGAAGGCGGTGCCGCCGCCGCGCAGGCGGTCGCTGGAGTCGACGAGGGCGAATCGCCCGCAGGTCGCGCACGACTTTTGATCGTTTTCATTCGTCGCTCCCATGGACGCCCTCCGCTGCTCGCCATCGTTCAGAGGTGGAGCACTTCTGCTACCTGTGCAAGTCGAAGATCGATCCGGCGACCAATCCCGGCCGCGTGATGACGCGCGCCCTCTACGAGACCTACGGCCTGAATCCCGACGAGCACAACGGGCAGGACGTGCGCGTGTGCCAGCAGTGCCGCGGCCCATTTCTCAAGAAGAAGTACCAGCAGTGAGTGTCTCTTTTGCTTGGCTCTGTGAAGGAATTGGAATGTAGAACATGTTGCTTTCTCCCTAGCTGTCCCGTGGGGTCGTGCACCACTGCGAAGAGAAAGGTGCGCCCGTCCCGACCTCTGCCTCCCGTTCTCAAGCGGCTGAGCGACGAGCAGCGCCAGTTGCTCTTCCAACGACTGAGTAATCTTCAGCCTTGGCCTGCAGTCTTGGGAAATCCGCAGTAATTGTAGGAGTACGGTATCTCAGAGATGGGCGCCGACGTGGTCAAGTGCTGCGTCGCCTGCCACAAGAGGATCGCCCGTCTCGCGGAGACGATGCTGAGTGACAGCAAGCCCGCTGGAATAACTGGTAGACAAAGGCGAGTTTCGTTTCCCCTATTGAGAGCCGAGCAAATTGAGCGTTCAGAGGAGCCGATGGAGCAAGAAGAAGTCGCTTCCGAAGCGCCCAAGTCGTCGGAGCCTGCTTCAGCTGCTGGGGCCGTTACAGCAGCTCCGAAGGCGGCGGTTCCGGTATGTCGTCACTACCGCTGACCCGTGTTGTGAATGCAGATTGGGTTGCTGCACGTGAAGCTGCGCTGTAGTAGCGTCGTGTAAACTACAGACGAAATTTGCGTCCAACGCCGCCGCACACCTAAGCGGACTCACGCTCATACTAGGTACCATAGTGAGGAACCGCCCAAAGAAGTCTCCAGTCGTTTGCAGGTTTCTGGGATCGAGTCGGAAGACGAGGAGGGCGCCAGCGACGACGCCAGCAGGGGCGAGACGGCCACGGCCACCGCTGCTGCCGAGACGGTCGAAGTTGCGCCTCCGACGAAACCCGACCCCTTTTCCATGGAATCTGAAGAAGGAGAGCAAGGTTGTGGGAGAGCGAGAGTGTTGTGGATCCGGATAGAGCCTGCACAAATATCGGCTGCGCAATGCTCTATCTGCACTACTCACAGAATACTCTGTTAAACAATGGCGACTGCAGTTGAAGGGGTGGCCGATTTCGTTTTGCAGCTGTCGCGAAGGAAGCGCCTTCATCTGTTGCGAAAGAAGAAGCCATGGACACAACGAGCGCTGGTGGTGGCGCCCCGTCCCACTCCCACCATCTTCTGGACGTGGTCATTCTCAGCAAGTCCCAAGAGAGCCTGAGGTTGGCCTGCCCGACGTAGCAGACTCACAGATGAGCATTTACTACTCTTGCGTTTGGTCAAATGCGCCCTGTCGTTCTAGGAGCAGCGGCGGCGACAGCGGAGCCACTCTGAGCGCCGAAGAAGGGGGCGGAGGCGGCGTACTGGCGACTTCCACCGAAGACAGCAAGCCCACCGTATACCTCGGCCAACAGGCGGTCGCTCGGGCCCAAGCGCAGAGCTCGAGAGACCAATCCGCCATCGGCGCATTGCCGAACGTAGACGCGAACGTGAAACGGTGCGCGCGAGGGACAATGGCCCGAAGCGGTGACGCTTCTCCGAATGGCTGTCGTTGCCTCTGCTGCAGGGAAACGTCGACGACCCCTCAGCAGCTCTTCAAGCCTCGTTTCCACGCGGCGGTCGAGCGTCCGGCGGCGGCAGCGATGGGGCAGCCGCAGCAGCTGCCCACACTGTCCAGCTTCGTTGACTCGACCGTGGCGAGGGCCGTCTCCTCCTATTTGGCCGAACCCAAGGCGCGACCTACATCCCCCTCCGCCCATGGCGGCACAGTCGTTAAGGTAGCTTTTGGTCGCCACTTCTGGGCTTCTTGCAAGTCGACCTGTCGTGACAGTTGCAGAGGGGAGAGCCGCTGAAACAAGAGGCGTCAGAGGCGAGTTTGTCTGGCGTCGCCTCGGTCATCACCAGCCTGTCTTCCGCCGCGGCGGACGCCACTCGGTCATCGTCCATGGCGCCAGTGGCGGTGGGAAGCGCCGTAGGCGCCGCCACGCAGTCGCCCAGTCGTCAGACTGGCGCTGCCACGGGAGCGCAGTTCAGCGGCTCCATTACCTCGGGTACGTCGGTAAGCATAGAAACTCCTATGGTTTCCCATCTTTCCGGCGGTCTGTTCAGGCACGCCGATAGTTCGTCCGGGGCTGGTTCCGCCTGCCACCTCGACGGCAGCTCCGATGGCTGGCTCACAAGCGCCAACGGCTGCCAATCCCTTACAGACACTGTTTCGCCCAACGATGCGTACTGCCGGCCTAGCAAGGTCAGTATCTCTTTTGAGGGGGGCGTTTTGCGTCGGTCGACAGTAGGAAGACAAAGGAAGTCAAAGTCTTTCTGCAGAACAAGCTCGCCTCAGACAGCGTCCGTGGCGGCGGAAGAGATGGCGCGCCCTCAAAGTCGAGTATCGCCATTGGTGACGGACCAGCAGCAAGGTACGGTGCTTCACTGATTGTTGGAACTCCCGGTACACTGGCAATTGTACTATGTAGAATGCTACACGAAGCGGAAGCTCCCCGTTCTGATTCAGCGGCGGCGGCGGCCGCAGTCAACGCCTACGCTCAGCAGTACATGCAGTACGTGCAACTGAAGTCGCTAGGCCTGCCAGAAGAGCAGTGCCAGCTGTTGTCCGGCTTGATGGGGCAGGCGGCGCACCTGAGACACCAACAACAACAGCAGCAGCAACAACACCAAGCGACGGCGGCGGCTGGAAGCGGCTCGGCGCCGTCTCCAGGCCTCCAGCAGCAGCTGGTCAACGACTTGAGAATGTCGCTGCAGATGCCTAGTAGGATGTCGTTGCCTGGTTTCCTCTGGGTGATGAAGATTGTCTCAACAATTGTCGGCTTTTCAGCTGCGCAGCAACAGGCGGCTGCCGCTGCTGCTCTGTTCCAGCAACAGCAACAACAGCAAGCGGCCGTGTTAGCCGCCGCCCAACAGCAACAGCAGCAGCAACAACGACTTCAGAGGCAGCTGCAACAGGTGAGAGAAACACTATTGGCTCTTCCGAAGTCTTTTCGCCGCTGTCCTCCAAAGACTGTCCCTTGCTCCCCTTGCTTCAGATGGCCGAGCAGAAGAAACTGGAAGAGGAGCGAGTCAGGCATTTGGCCGAGCAGCAGGTTCGACTGACGCCGTATACATACACATCGTTCCATTGGCTGACACCTTCCTCCCTTCCTCACAGCGTTCCTTTGCCGACCGCGAGCAGCGCATTGTGGAGGAGCAGCGTCGTCTGCACGCCGAACGCCAGCGGGCCATCCAAGCGGCCAGTCAGGCGGAACAAGCACACCACGCCTACATGATGCGCCATCAGGTCAACCAGGCACAACAGGCCCAAAAGCAGCGAACGTACGTTTATTATTGCCCTGCTTGGAACCCTTTTGTCGAATAAGATGTGGCGATGTTTCTTTCCTTCGCGTTAGGGACCAGTTGACCAAAGCTCAAGTGGTCGACCACCAGATCCGCGCTTTGGACGACGCCCATCGGCGTCTGCTCCAAGAGACGCAGGAGGCCTATCGAGGCTCCAGCAGTCAGCTGGCGCAGCAGCAGCAGTTGCTCCAGCAGCAGCAGCAAGCGCAGCCGTCGCCCTCGCTGTACCCCCAACAGCAGCACTATCAGCCATCGGCCAAGGAAATGGCGTCACCGCTTCCCCCGAGCAGCGCCCACTCTGCCAGGCCGACGGCTGCGAGCGACCAGACCCAACAAGACATAATCCGTCAACAACGTGCTCGCTTCCATCAACAGCAGCAGCAACTGCTGCAGCAACAGATCCGACCGTCGCTTCCCTTCTCATGTAAGCGGCGCTTCATGTGGGCCCGTCTTCGGTAGTGTTACTGCATAGGTATGCGACAGCGATCGATTTTCCTTGCAGCGACGGTGAATACGGCAGTGTCCGGGCAGGCGTCCAGCGCGCCCATCCAAGCGGGTGCGCCGCTTACCAAGGGCGCCATGAAGGAGGTGGCGACGGGTGGTCATGGACAGCAGCAGCAGCAGTCGAGCTTGCCCCACCAGCTGCTGTCGGCCATGGGCGGCGGTTCTGGTCTCAACGCGGCCGGCCTGATCGACACAATCATCACGAAGGTGTAAGCATGGCACCATTAGGGATGCCATGCATAAGTGCATACTTCACATTCCGCGGGCGCGGTATAAGTAGTTCGCCGTTTATTAGCCTGTTAGCCTTTTAGCGGTGGTCGGAAATAAACTGACTATAGCTTTGACGGGCGCTTAGTTGCGAGGTCTTGAGTGCATTCAGGGATTGAATGACCTTACACTCTTAGAGGTGTTGCAACGAGTACTTGTTCCAGGATTACGGTATCTACGTGGGGTTGGACTACCTGGTCGTCGCGTTCGGTGGCCTTGTAGTTAGCTGACCTGGTCGTCGCGTTCGGTGGCCTTGTCAGCACGCAGGTTGGTAGATTACGGTATCCTGGGTGGTCGTAAGAGTTAGTAGCAGGAAGTACTAAGGACCGGGCTTGGCCGCCAACTTGGCCTCCTACAGGTGGTGCGTTGACCGGGAACGCTAGTACCGTTCGGGAAAGGTTCTCGGTGGACGTACTATCTGATAGGCGGCAGTTTACAGCAGAGCCTGAGTAGACTGGTGGAGTGGTGTGAGAATCGGTGGTCATTGGGAATCGCTTTTGAGTGAGCGTTGGTTGTGATGGACGCTCCGCAGCCGGAGAGGAAGCCGGTGTCCCTCGCTAGGCGGAGGACGACGGATGAGATTCTGGTGGATGAGAATGTCGATTACGGTCGCGTGGATCCTTCGATTCTGGCGCTGAAAGAGCAAGAGCCGGAACAGAAGGAGAATGCTCAGAAGTTGAGGTTGGACGAGAGTGGTCGCACGCATCAGTTTGATGATGACGAGCCTGAGAACAGTGATCGGGACAGTATCTCTTCTGATAGGGCAATGGTGCAGGAACCGGCTCCTCAGATCGTGTCCATGTTCGCCGAGTTGCAGCGCCAGCAGCAGGAGACGCAGTTGGCGATGCAGCGTCAGCAGCAGGAGATGTTGCAGTTGGTGCTCGAACGACAGGAACGTGAAGCTGAACGGAAGGAGCAGGCGCAGCGTGCAGAGCTTGAAAGGAAGGAGCAAGCGCAGCGTGAGAGAGAGCGCGAGGAACGGACGGCTAGAGATTTGGCACAGCGGGAACTCGTGCAGCAGATGATGGCTGATAGGGATAGGGATAGAGAGGAGCTGCAGCGTGAGCGCAAGGAGGAGAGAGAAGAGTCGCGCCGTCAGATGGAAGCGATTCTCAATCACTCGCGAGCGCCGCCTGATTCAGCGGGTCCTTTCTCTTCCACAGCGATCGCCGCCGATGGCTTGAACGGGTTGGGAACGGTTTTGAACACGCTGGCATATACCAGGCCCGGTTTGGCTAAGTTCGCGGGTTTAGACAGAGACAATTTCGCCGACTGGTTCGTCGAGTTTGGAATTGCCGTCGAGAATTATCCGCAGGCAGTCAAACGGAAGTACCTGTTGGAGTTGTTGACGGGTGACGCCCTAAAGTTCTTCATGTCCATGTCGGAGGAGGTGAAGGTCGATTATCAGCAGGTCGTTGATCAATTGACCACCAATTTCGCTGATAGGAGGACGCGGACGACTAAGATGGCGTCGCTTTGGAGCCAACGTCAGCAGAACTACCAGTCTGTGTACCAGTGGCGTTCGATTATGGAACGGGAATTCCGTACGGCTGAGAAAGCGATTACGGTACCTGAGTCCGAGGATCACAAGTGTCCTTGCGGCAAGAGTTGCCATCGCGAGACGGCCAAGTGGAAAGCTCGATACGAATCCTGTCAGGCGTACATCGTTCATCAGTCTCTTCTGCCGGCTAATCAGGCTATCTTGAAGGATGACGAGTGGACGGTGAACGGCGTTTTCACAACTGCCGCTGAGAAAGAGAGCGAGCGTGAGATGAAGCAACAGGCCGCTAAACCGAATTCTGAGCGTGCGCCGAGAGGTCAGCAACAGACTTCTGGGCAGCGGCAACAGAGTATGCCGGCCGATCCATCGTTTCAAGCGCCGCCTCTGGAAGATGCGCGTCTTGACAGAGTTGGGAATCGTCCTTTGTACCGTGGCTCTGAGTCCGCTCGCGAGTGTTTCCGCTGTCGTCAGAAGGGACACGTTGCGGCCGAATGCCAGAATCGAGTGTGCACTTTCTGCCGTGATAAGGGTTACACGCCGTTTCTTGGTCACACGGACGACCGTTGCTTCAAGCAAGAGGCAATCAGGGCGCAGAGGCCTCCAGATCAGCAGTCTCGTCCGCCGGCTGGCGCGCAGAATATGCAGTCGTCGCGCTGGGTGAATGAACCACCGCCTCAGACGCTCGTCCCTCAGTCGGAGATTTCATCAGGGCAGGCTTCGTCTTCGCAGAGGGTCGATTCTCAGCCGACGCCAGTGACGCAGGCTGGTTTTCCTCTAGAATGGTCCGGGAAGGCGTTTGTCATGTCAGCTAGGGATTTGTCGTCTTATGAGTTGTGCCAGCTCTCGAAGCAGGAGAACCAGAAGTCGAAACTGATTCCCGCGACGGACTTTCTCTTTGACGATTTGCCGCAAGTCGCGCCTGATTTGAAGCGTCGATTCAAGAATGGGCAGATGAGGAGTCAGGTCGCCGTCCTAGATTCTGGCGCTACCACGACCACTGTCAGCCCTCGAATCGTTGAGACTTTGCTTCAGAACGGCAGCGCTGATTTGATCGCGCAAGATCAGAACTTCCCGTTGACTGGTATCGATGGCTCTACTTTCTCGAGCACTGGTTCAGTGAAGCTGAAGGGCGTCTATTGCTCGCGTGGAAACGAAGCGATTCCGTTTGAAGTGTTGGCGCCAGTTAGCTTCAATCTTCCTGTTGATATCTTGATAGGCAACGACCTGATGGAGAAAGTCGGTATTGGCCTCTCGAATAGCCAAGGGAAGGTGTTTCCGTCGGCCGCTGTGCCTTCGTCCTTTGACGCTGACGAGTCGATTCAGCCGGTTAGGGTTCAGATTCCCAGGAATTGGAGGAGACAAGGTGGACGCTCGTCCTATAGAGGTTACTGTAGGGACCGTCCTCGCCGTTTTCCTGCCTGGCCGCATAGACCGAACTGGAACGAGAGTCAGACCTCGGGTCAGAATCCATCGAGTTGGAACTGGAGAACGCAACCGCTGATGTCGGATCAGAATGTGGACAGTTTGCGGAACAAGTTTTGGGGGCGTTGCCAGATGCCACAATCGAGTTCTCACTGGTCCCGATATAGAACAGATACTCGCGTGTTTCCAGTGTCCGACTATGGTTCTTACAGGGTGTTCTGAGTCACTTGTATCGTGTTGCCCATGGAAGTTGAGTGTGCTGGTACGTATAGCGCCTCTGTCCTGGGTACATGCGCTTGTCATCTTTGTCATCTGTCCTGAGTACAGATTGGACGTGTTTCTCCCTTGTCCTGGGTACAAGGTCGAGCGTTTGAGTTGCTTGAAGGTTCATTTAGGCTTTGTGAGTGCTCGAGTGCTTGAACTTGGCTGTCCTGAGAACAGTCGCTTTCTTCTTGAAAGAGGGGAGAGGAAGAGATGACAAGCATAAGAGCAGAAGGGCCGATGGGCCGAGGAAGCGATTATACTGGCGCGTGGTGTACGCTTATAGTGTACCTGAGGCGATAGGCGGAGTTGACGCGCCTGACACTTGGGTTCTGTAGGTGTGGTCGTCGCGTTTGTGTCTAATATTTCTCGTGTGGGGTTTAAGGTTTCGTCAACTGGTCGGTCAAGTCATCTGGTCGCCCAGTTCGTTCAAGGTCGTTCAAGCCTTCTGGTCGTTCAAGTTCGCCCAGTTCTACGCGTTCGAGGAACTCAGTGATCGTGATCAGTGACATACGATCATAGGTTCTAAGCATTTGCGACACGGCCCTTCTGTTTGAATGGGGCGTGTAAGCATGGCACCATTAGGGATGCCATGCATAAGTGCATACTTCACATTCCGCGGGCGCGGTATAAGTAGTTCGCCGTTTATTAGCCTGTTAGCCTTTTAGCGGTGGTCGGAAATAAACTGACTATAGCTTTGACGGGCGCTTAGTTGCGAGGTCTTGAGTGCATTCAGGGATTGAATGACCTTACACTCTTAGAGGTGTTGCAACGAGTACTTGTTCCAGGATTACGGTATCTACGTGGGGTTGGACTACCTGGTCGTCGCGTTCGGTGGCCTTGTAGTTAGCTGACCTGGTCGTCGCGTTCGGTGGCCTTGTCAGCACGCAGGTTGGTAGATTACGGTATCCTGGGTGGTCGTAAGAGTTAGTAGCAGGAAGTACTAAGGACCGGGCTTGGCCGCCAACTTGGCCTCCTACAAAGGCTCTGCCCGCCTCCGCGCTGCAACAGCAGCAACAGGCGGCTGCCCTCGCCGTCCAGCCGAAGCAACAACAACAGCATTTGGCGGGCCCGACCCCCCCCCCCCACCCCCCCCGCCCCCGCCACAACCCCCCCCAGCCCCCGCCCCGGCCGCCGGCCCCCGGGGGAAACCCCCCCCCCCCCTTACCCCCCCCTAAATTCCCCTTGCCCCCGCCCCTGGAGGGCCAGCCGCCCCACCCCCCCCCCCCCCCCCCCCCCACTACCCCTGCTGCCGCGTCTGTGTTGGAGGCGAAGCAGGCGTCTGCCGAGTTGGCCTCGCTGTCAGCTCGACATGCAGTGTGGCCGGCGTCCTTGGACGGAGGCCAGCAGGAGCAGCAGCAGCAGAGGGCGGAGGAGTTGGAGCAGCAGCTGCGACTGCAGAAGCTCCGTCTCGACCTGCTCGAGCACCGCCATCGGCAGGTGGAGCAGCTCGAGCGCCAGGGACAGCAGAGCGCCAGCGGCGACCCCCAGGAGAGGAAGCTCAGTCAGCAGGGAATGCCCTTCTTCGACCACATCGACGGACAGATCTCCGTCGCCTTCAGCGAGGTCGGCCCGCTTCAGCGCTGCCAAAGTGTAGTACTGTATCGACCAAATATGTTAAGGTTTGTATGTGTGCGATGGATCGGTTAGCCGGGTAGCTAATATTGAATCCGTGCAGGTAGTTCTGAAACAGGTAAGCGCTCGTTTCGTCCCTCCGATCTTTGGGAGAGCGAGCTAACAAGGCTTGTCTTGACATACATCTCAGCTGACCCTGTCATTCTTTGTCCTGTTGCAGCAATTCGGCAAGTCCTGGGCCTCGCTGTCTTCCCAGGAGCTGAAGTCGCGCATCGACCTGGCCAGGGAAGAGCACGCGCGACTGCAGCGCGAAGCCACCGTCGCTGCCGCTGCAGTCGCCTCTTCCGGCGGCGCCGGCAGTCGTGTCGAGGAGTCGACCTTCGCCTACGACATCGAGCCCATCTCTCCCGACGCCGTCGCCTCCGACCAACAGACAGCGCGGACGGAGAGCGCGCGAACCGCTTGTAAGTAGACGACGATGGCTACCGCTGCTGTTGCTGCGGCGAACAGAGGAGCCTTGCATTCAGCTCGAGACGGAAGCTCAGTTGGTGGCAGCGAGGCGGCGACGACAACGGCGGCCACGAGCAGCGCTCCAGTCACGACCGTCTACTCGCTGTTCTCCTTGCCGCCTCAGGCCCTGGCTGCTTCCACTGGTGGCTCTGGAGACGCCTCCTTGCAGCTGCCGTCCGTGTCGACGGCGGCGCTGCAGGTAACGGTATGTTGGTTCACTTCACGGTGATTACTGTCGACTAAAGCACTACAAACATCTGCAGGCTGCCACATCGTCGGCCCCTAGCTCGGCGTTCGATCGCACTGCTTCTGCAGTGTACGAACCTCTGTCAGACGACGAAGCGTAGCTCGGTAGTCAGACCGATTCATTCTGCGATCAATTATGGCTTTGTTTGTGTCGTGACGGTGACACTAGCGGTAGCCGAT
>JASAMZ010003467.1:0-22132 GCA_030248115.1 Linhomoeus sp. GSCO2_2
GAATTTCTGATAACTTAGGAAAAATCGGCAACGTCATTGGCCTCGTTCTCGCTCTAGGAACGTCAACTGCTTGCGATAGTGGCAAGATATTCTTAGAATGGCATTTTCTGCGTTGCTGACTATTTACTTCTTCTCAATTTCATTTGTGAATCATCGCTGCCTAAGAAACCTGAAGCCGTTTCAGCCAATGACGAACCCGCAAATCCATATAGTTCGATAGACGAGATGTGCCCAATTGGATACTGTAGTCGAGAAATTCGAAACTGAGCGACGCGCATTGTACAATACGCTGTTGTTTGCATGGGAGTTACCTCGGAGCGAGAATTAACCGATGCCTCCAACATACTGTACATAGAACTGCTCGCTGATGAACTATTGGCGTTCGGTGTACCATAACCTAGCGACTATAACCGGAATGATTGCACACGAATCACCGTCGTCGAGAATAGGGGAAAGTGGTCTAGGCCGTAATTGGATGAACCATGAAACGTTGACGGTAGTCGTCTGCAAAATGGCAGTCAACACAATACAATGATGGTACAACACGATACTGTCGCCACCTGTTCCGTTCAAATTTTCTGTGCCTACGACCGTCTTGCTATAGTGACGCCTCCCTCTCTTAACCTTATGAGTTGGACCTAACAGTTCCCGGATCAAAATCGACATTCTGGATCAAAATTCTGGATCAAACGAAGACGCGTCCTACGGGCCTGTGGATGTGTTTTATGGTTGGAAACGATGAAACATGCTATGTACGTGTCGTTTGACGCATGGTGTATTGCGCACCAAACGTCACAGCGACACAGAAACAACGAAAACAATGAGTAAAGGAGAACAAAATGCCGTCTACAATGGTCTAGACATCACCAGAACAACATTCCAACATTCGCAGGCCCGTAGAACGCGTCTTCGTTTGATCCAGAATTGTGATCCAGAATGTCGATTTTGACGGCCGTGAAGCGACTGCGGTGCCTCTGGGCCGGTAGCCAGCCCAATCTCAGCGGCTTATGTCGGAACTCCTTCCACCACTCGCCCAAACATCTGACACGATCACCCAATCACAACACTTTTTTCAGCCAATCATCTGGGCCCGTCCACCCCGTAGTTTCTGTTCTTCTTCCTCTTCTTGGGTCTGGGCCCGACGTCGTAGAGTGGTGTGCAGTCTGTGAGGGAGATGACTCTGAGGCCGCCATGGGCCATGCCCTTGATGGAGGAGGTCCTGCCGGCGCCCAGACCACGCACCCGCACACGGACTTGGGTCACGCCTGGAAGGGAAGGTTGTGGTAGATAGTGAAGAGGGGTGGGAAGGGAGATATGAAACGGGTACCGTATATCTTCTAATCATTCACAGGGGAGGGGGAATCATTTTGATTACGTGCAACGGGCAGCGGCCTCCTCACCCCACCCACAACCCTCCAAAGGTAGGACAGGACTACTGTAAGGGTAAGCTATAGGCTTAGGTTCAGGCTTAGGCTCGGGATTTGTCTCAGGCTTAGGCTTAGCACAGGCTTAATCTCAGCACTCAGGCGTAGAATAAGGCCGAGGCTTAGTCTCAGGCTTAGGCTCGGGCTTGGGCTTAGGCGTAGACTGTAGTCTTAGATGCAGGCCAAGGCACTTGAGTTTAAGGCTACTCTGTTTCCTGGCCTAAGCCTGAGCATAATTGAGCCTAAGCCTGAGCCTCGGTCTGAGCCTGCCTGAAAATGAGCCAAAGCCTAAGCCTGAACCTAAATCTGAGTTTACAAGCCTAGGTCTGAGTCAACGCCGTCTGAGTCAACGGTTTCAATAAGGCTACATACTTCATAATGATCCACGGCAATTCATCGGTCTTTTCTCGTCCGTTAGCAACAACGTGTTAGCCGACTTTTCCGATTGGACCGTTGCGTTTGTCAGCAAACAATATTAGCGCTTCTGACCAATCGCTTCAGGGCGCTGGTCTACCCTCTGACGCAGGCGGTCGACCTGCAGAGTGCCGCCTAGTCGGATTTCGACTCGGGTGACGTCCACGACGCCATGGTTGGGGGCCAAGATGCGTATGGGATAGTAAAAGCAGTACATAGAATAATTCCCAGTTTGCAACTTCCACCACAACACACACTGCACATACCGATCTCCGCGCGCTTGAAACCCCGGTGGAGACGCGTCTACCACGACAGGATTCCTGAGCGCTTCAGGAGGCCGCCCGACTACAAGTGGCCCATAGACAGTTCCGGCAAAACGGAGGTATATTGCGTGGATGGGTAAGAGTCGGCACTGCATGCTTGGTAAACACAAGACAGTCGCATCGAGGTACACATATGTTTCATTTTCGTACTGAACTCGCGTATACTTAACACTTTGGAATATCGCACAGAGTTTCCATGGTTCGAGTATTTTCGATGCGTCGCTCCAGTTGGCGATGGTATGTCGAGAAGCTTCAGTCTTTATTAGTGTTGGAATCTACCGGAATCTTGGAACCTACCCACTTAAGAATTCATACAACGTTGTTGCTTGGAAACTTTTTTGCATTTCAGTTGCACGCGCGGTTGAAGCACTTGCTGCTCGATCGGGACTTTTCCCCTCTGTTCGCCGACGATGCAGATTTGGCACGACTGCCTCCCGCCCTCGTTCTGACAGCGCAGACCGACGTCTTGAGGGACGATGGTAACTCATTTTGTGAAGTGGAACTATGTCTACAGAATGACGTCGTGGTTTGCAGTGGGATTATATGAGGTGATCTTGAGCCGTGCCATACCAACACGAGGCACTGTATGTACATATGTACATAGTTCATGAGATGTTTGTTTGTAGTTGACCGCTTGCTGCCAATTAGCCTGGTGGTACTGGTGATCATACACGTTGTTCACACACTTCTGTATTCCATTCCAGGCATCTGGTACGCGGAGTGTCTGCGCGAGGCCGGCGCCGCCGTCGAATGGCGCACTACGAGGGCGCCATACACGGCTCCACCCTTCTTCCCAAGTCCCAGTCTGGACTGCAGATGAGAAAGGACGCCGCCGACTTCATAAGGAGGAGTTGGAGCGCCAAAACATGATTGGACGACGGCGTGCCGACTTGGAACAAGGTGTGAACCATCCCTCCAACGTAAATACAGTTCAGTGAAACGCATACATTTGCTTGTTCTACGTGCTATTGACGTTCGGTATACCACAATATGTACGGCGAAAACTGGACAATCGGAATGAATTCACGCGTCTCATCACTGTTGTTTAGAATGTCATGGAACAGTTGAAGACGGGAGTTGTTCCTCTATCAGCAGCGCAGAGCATAAATTCGATTGCACTACAGTAGTGGCGGTGACGACCAGCTTTCATAAAGGTCGTGAAACGACTGCGTCTTAGGTCGCTAAACAATCTTGGCATGAATATATGTCGCGACACGCCAACACAACTAACACCACGCATATGCCTGTTCCCTGTCAAACCGGTCGTTTCGACTTTCCCAATCGTCTTTGCGTCCATCGTTGCAACAGATGGCGTCTCACCGAAACGATCGCACACCTGCACACAATCAAACCCAATCACACCCTCTTCTCTCCATCAGCAGCCAAGTCATCTGGGCCCGTCCACCCCGTAGTTCCTATTCTTCTTCCTCTTCTTGGGTCTGGGCCCCACGTCGTAGAGTGGAGTGCAGTCCGTCAGGGAGATGACTCTGAGGCCGCCGTGGGCCATGCCCTTGATGGAGGAGGTCCGGCCCGCGCCCAGGCCACGGACGCGCACACGGACCTGCGTCACGCCTGGGGGGAGGGAAGGGATGATTTGGTTAGATAGTGGAGGGGGTGGGAAGGGAGATATGAATACGGGTACCGTATAACGGGGGAGGGGGAATCATTTTGATTACGTGCAACGGGCAGCGGCCTCCTCACCCCACCCACAACCCTCCAAAGGTAGGACAGGACTACTGTAAGGGTAAGCTATAGGCTTAGGTCCAGGCTCAGGCTCGGGATTTGTCTCAGGCTTAGGCTTAGCCCAGGCTTAGTCTCAGCACTCAGGCGTAGAATAAGGCCGAGGCTTAGTCTCAGGCTTAGGCTCGGGCTTGGGCTTAGGCGTAAACTGTAGGCTTAGACGCAGGCCAAGGCACTTGAGTTTAAGGCTACTCTGTTTCTGGGCCTAAGCCTGAGCCTAATTGAGCCTAAGCCTGAGCCTCGGTCTGAGCCTGCCTGAAAATGAGCCAAAGCCTAAGCCTGAACCTAAATCTGAGTTTACAAGCCTAGGTCTGAGTCAACGCCTTAGATTTCAGCATATGGATCTTCATCGTAGACTGCTCTAATGTTTTCAGGATGAGGGTTTTGCAAAGATTTCAGGACTATTGTTAATGGATCTCTAAAGTGCACTGACCGAATTTTCTCGCACAAGAGAAATTCTCAATGGATCTTTAAACTAGTTATGGATCCCTAAATTATTTTTGGATCTTTCATCATGGTT
This sequence comes from Linhomoeus sp. GSCO2_2, assembly GCA_030248115.1. NCBI lineage: Eukaryota > Metazoa > Nematoda > Chromadorea > Monhysterida > Linhomoeidae > Linhomoeus > Linhomoeus sp. GSCO2_2. Next base: position 4,422 of record JASAMZ010003467.1, read on the forward strand.
GGCGCGGCAGCGCCAAACCATAATATGTTCCATCTCGGCCGCGCGCACCTTTTCCCATCGTCACGATGTTTGTTTCTCGGGCTGTACTAAACGGAAGTGGATGAAATTTGGCACACTAAAGGACTTTGTCATAAATAGACTAAATTCCAAATTTGGTGAAAATCGGTACAGTGTAGCAAAAGTTACAGGCGCAAAAAGGATTGCGGCGTGTTCTTGTCCCAACGGCGGGGGGGGGGGGGTGAATTCTTCTCCGTCTTCTCCTTCGCCAGATCACGCTCTAACGCTCATCAATCAGGATCTCGTCCAGTCGCCTTCCATTCTTCCCACCGATGGTTGCGCGCATATAACACCAACGCCCGAAGTGCCCCCGCTTGTTCAGGAGGCCCTGCATAGGTGTCCCAAAATTATCCTGTTCGTTTTGTGCGTGCCTCAAAGTGCCCCTGCTCGTTCAGGAGGCCCTGCATAGGTGTCCCAAAATTGTCCTGTTCGTTTTATGCGTGCCTCAAAGCGTCCCCGCTCGCTCAGGAGGCCCTGCATACGTGTCCCAAAATTGTCCTGTTAAGTTTTGTGCATGCCTCAAAGTGCCCCCGCTAGTTCAGGAGGCCCTGCATAGGTGTCCCAAAACTGTCCTGTTCGTTTTGTGCGTGCCTCAAAGTGTCCCCGCTCGTTCAGGAGGCCCTGCATAGGTGTCGCAAAATTGTTCTACTCGTGTCGTGCGTGCCTCAAAGTGCCCACGCTCGTTCAGGAGGCCCTGCATTGGTGTCCCAAAATTGTCCTGTTCGTTTTGTGCGTGCCTCAAAGCGTCCCCGCTCGCTCAGGAGGCCCTGCATACGTGTCCCAAAATTGTCCTGTTAAGTTTTGTGCGTGCCTCAAAGTGCCCCCGCTCGTTCAGGAGGCCCTGCATAAGTGTCCCAAAATTGTCCTGTTCGTTTTGTGCGTGCCTCAAAGTGCCCCCGCTCGTTCAGGAGGCCCTGCATAGGTGTCCCAAAACTGTCCTGTTCGTTTTGTGCGTGCCTCAAAGTGCCCCCGCTCGCTCAGGAGGCCCTGCATAGGTGTCCCAAAATTGTCCTGTTTGTTTTGTGCGTGCCTCAAAGTGCCCCCGCTCGTTCAGGAGGCCCTGCATAGGTGTCCCAAAATTGTCCTGTTCGTTTTGTGCGTGCCTCAAAGCGTCCCCGCTCGCTCAGGAGGCCCTGCATACGTGTTCCAAAATTGTCCTGTTAAGTTTTGTGCGTGCCTCAAAGTGCCCCCGCTCGTTCAGGAGGCCCTGCATAGGTGTCCCAAAACTGTCCTGTTCGTTTTGTGCGTGCCTCAAAGTGCCCCCGCTTGTTCAGGAGGCCCTGCATAGGTGTCCCAAAACTGTCCTGTTCGTTTTGTGCGTGCCTCAAAGTGCCCCCGCTCGCTCAGGAGGCCCTGCATAGGTGTCCCAAAATTGTCCTGTTCGTTTTGTGCGTGCCTCAAAGCGTCCCCGCTCGCTCAGGAGGCCCTGTATACGTGTCCCAAAATTGTCCTGTTAAGTTTTGTGCGTGCCTCAAAGTGCCCCCGCTCGTTCAGGAGGCCCTGCATACTTGTCCCAAAATTGTCCTGTTAGGTTTTGTGCGTGCCTCAAAGTGCCCACGCTCGTTCAGGAGGCCCTGCATACGTGTCGCAAAATTGTCCTGTTTGTTTTGTGCGTGCCTCAAAGTGCCCCCGCTCGTTCAGGAGGCCCTGCATAGGTGTTACCAAATTTGCCCTGCTCGTCCCGTACGTTACCCAAATATGTCAAACTCATACGAGAGCCTCTACAGTGGTCTCTCAAGGTGGCCTACATCGGTAACGTGGGTTGATTGGCTCCGCCAATCAAAAAGTAAGAGTATTTCATGTAAAATGCCTAAAGGCAGAAAGGGGAATATGTTCCAAGCATGAAGCATGTAAAAGTAAGAGTATTAAACGATATTCCTATGGTGTAGCAAATGCGGCGCTTTGCGCCGCCCACCAATTTGTTGAAGAAAGAATAGTACCAGTATTGATTGAAAGAAAGCATTTTCGACTAAAATCATCCACACAAACTGCGCACAGGTCACAACGACACGCGGTAACATATTCGGCACATCCTAGCGTGTCGTTGTGACCTTTGCGCAGTTTGTGTGGATGATTTTAGTCGAAAATGCTTTCTTTCAATCAATACTGGTACTATTCTTTCTTCAACAAATTGGTGGGCGGTGCAAAGCGCCGCATTTGCTACACCATAGGAATATCGTTTAATACTCTTACTTTTACATGCTTCATACTTGGAACATATTCCCCTTTCTGCCTTTAGGCATTTTACATGAATTTCTGAATGGATCCTTACTGAGTGGATCTCTAAAGTAGAATAGAGCCCCACCCCCACTCCTTCCGATAACCCACCATTCCTCGAAAACTGCGAAAAATGCTGCCCACGGCACAGAAGGATGTACAAATCGTTGCGTGTAACGGATAAAGGAGAATGTCAAAACTGCATAAGCACTGTAGTAGTTTAGGACAAAACCAGAACTATTTGAGCGTTCTAGCGCATTCTGGTACACCGTACCTCCTTCATTAGAGTCCCCGGCCCCATCCCATCCTATCCAAGAGGGGGGTCAAATACCCAAGTATCCATCCTACCCCCCCCCCCCCTCCCCTCATTTTGCGCCTGCAGTACCTACGTACAGGGTGGCCCACCGAAAAGTGACCAGCTTTGTTGGCTTATATCTCTTGCGTGCTTTGGCAAATTTGGCTCAAATTTGCAACGAATGTAGTACATAAACTAACTTTAAGATGTGCAAATTTTCAACTTTGAAAGTATTGCAATGATGTGACAAGATTAACGAGACGCTTCACCAGACAATCGACGCTGAATTTAACGCGATTTTTCAAAAGTTTTTAATTTTCCCGAGCCTCAAATATGTCACAAAGTAAGTCATCCCGAGTATCCTAGCTTTTGTCTCATGCCGCTACGACCTTTCTAGCCTTAGTTACAAGGTGCCAAAGTTGATCCATTGCTCCACAAATGCCGCGGTGTCTTCAACGAAAACGACTGTATCTTTTGTCAAACTCAATCCAGCCAGCTGAAATTTTGACATACCATAGAAAATAAGCTGCTCAACAATTGCTGCGAGCTTGGGAGAAATCCTGATTCATTAGCGCATCACACTGAGCAGCGGCCACCTAAAAAGTGGCTGATCGTTGTGTTGCTCGTTCAATCTCACGCGTTGGCGAATCAAAACTGCTGTAACTAGGCACATCTTTAAGTTAGTTTAGATACTACATTCGTTGAAAATTTGAGCCAAATCGACCAACGCACGCAAGAGATATGAGCCAACAAAGTCGGTCAGTTTTCGCTGGGCCACCCTGTATGTATTAGCAAGAGTAAGCGATAAAGTGCAAAGCCAACCTCTCCTGAGCGCTCTCTGAGCGGCGCCCATGCCAGTGGCGAATCCGGCGACCTCCGACTTCTTCTTGGCGTCCTTGAAGCCCTCCATCGTCATCGACGTGTGACAGATCACTCGGCCCTGTGAGACGACAGATAGAGGATGAGAGAGCGACCGGTAGTGCGATGAAGGGGGGGAGAGGAGACAGGCATAGGCGAGATTTGAGGGGGTGAGGAAAGACCAACAGAAACCGACGACAAGCGATAAACGTCGAAACTTCGCCCTTCTAGAGGGTTCTGAGTTACATTTTTAGATGCGTCTTCGTGCGGCCATACAGGTGGGAGAAACACGACGTCTTCTGGCATTCTGCGCTCTTTCTCGAAAACTCCTAGAACTCAAGGGCGTAGCCAGGATTGGCAACTAACTGGAGGGAGGGGCAAAAAGATGTAGGGGGATCAAATTTTTTCGGTTTTAGTGCTAAAAGGCACAAATTTAGCGCGCAGGTTTGAAATTTTGCTAGTCGAATTTGGTACTTGAGGAGTCCCTCTATTCAAACGCGTGAAACAGTCCAACCAATTCGGCTCATCGCCCTCCCCTCCCCCAGAAACCAATCGCATCAATAAGATACAGTCTGAGTCAAAGCAAGAACCCGAGATGGGGGAGGTATAGGTGCGATTTCGGGGGACGGGGGTGGGTTAATTTACCAGCCCCACCTCCCCCCCCCCACCCGACCTCAAGACCAATCGCACCTTGTGGGGGGGGGGGGGGGGGGGGGGCGGCCGCCCTGTCTGTTCCTCCAATCAACGTTAGAGACTCACGAGGTAGTCAGTAAACCGGATGATGGTGTTGTTCCTGGAGGAACGAACGTGGCATATGGGCAGCTGCATGTAGGGGACGCCGTCGTGCAACGCCTTCTGCTTGTCCAGGTCCATTATAAGGTCCGCGTAGTCAGGACGAAGGGGCTCCGCGTCGTAGGCGCCTAGAAGCATATGGGAATGGGCGTTTGTTTGGGGGGGGGGGGGTTACCATACGTGTAACCGGGGGGGGGGGGGGGGGGGGGGGGGTGAGCCCCCCCCCCCCCCTAGCCGAAAGTGTACCCCCCCATACCCCCCCCCCCAGGTACCCCCGTCCCCCCATACCCAAAAGACCCCCCCAAAAATTTAAAAAAAATTAGCCTGCGGCGCATAAAAATTTCAAAAATTTAGCCAAACGCGCTTGAAAATAGCAAAATTTTCGCCTGCGGCGCTATATTTTGGACATTTTTGACCAAAATTAAGCGATTTTTAGCACTTTTTGGCCTATTTTTGCAAAATTTATTTATTTTTTGGTACTTTTTAGCAACATTTTTAGGTCTTTTTACCCCCCCTCCCGGGGCCACACACCCCGCCCCCCCCCCCCCCTGAGGGGTCCTATACCCCCCCCCCCGGCCGGTTGGCGCTTACACGTATGCCCCCCCCCCCCCACCCCCATAGCAACGGCCAACAAGAATGCAATTCTTATAACTCCCCCTCCCCCCCCCCCCCCCCCGTCGAAACTACGGCCACCACCCCTCCCCCCCCCCCAAATTAGAAATTTCCTATAAATTTGCCGGTCATTTACCTGGGGTCATTTTGGTACACTTTGCATCAAACTGGACCGAAAATGTTAAACTCTGTTTGACAGCGTTTAGATTATAGGTGCAGGCAGGTCACCCAGAGGCTGGGGGGGGGGGGGAGGTGCGGTACCCGGAAAAGCTTCAAATTATGGCCAAATACAGACACGCTAAGCTGTGCATAAATAGACAAAATTTAAGGAAGATATTAAAATACTAAGGGGGGGGGGGGGGGCAGCGGCGTACCTGGAAACGTTTCCAGATAACGCATGCCCTGAGGGGGGGGGGGAGGGTTCCCACGCCGCGTACCACTATAGAAATTGCGCACCAATCATCACTCAACAGTCAACATCACTTCACCCCACTCACTCACCGGCCGCTCCGATGGTCTCTGGCCGGGCGCCGACGTCGACGCCGCTCTTGAGTATCTGCTTCATGGTGACGGGACTGCCGGACCCCATGTCCTGGAACTTGTAGCCCTTCAGAGACTGCTTGTGGATGCGGCCCTCGATGGGCCGCTGCGCGTAACCACGCTGCTGCTGCTGCTGGGAAGCGACTGGTAGTGGCGGCTGCAGGAAGACGCCACTGAAGCTGCCACTGCCACTGCAACAGTGGCTTGAGAGTCGGGCGGCGGCGGCCGAACGCCAGAGTTGGCGAGCGAGCGCCATGCGTCGTCAGACGAAGCAACGAACTCTCAGTAATGCGGAACCTTCACTCAGATCTCAGCTCAGTTCGGTTTCGGTGTCACTTTCCACAGGCAAGAGTTTACCGCTGAGAATGTAAAAGGTGGATAATATGGCAAACGCGCACTTGCGCGCACGCTCGCGAGCACCCCCACTTACAAGGCAGATGGTTCACGGCCTTTACATACTTCATCTAACAGCTATGTCGTCCAGTCAAAATCCAGCAAATGTACATTCGGTATCCGTATGCGACCCGCCGGCCGTCTATCTAGGACAAACGCTTTCAACAAAGGCTTACTTTGTGAAGACTGCTGCATTGCTAAATCGGGCGTATACCATTGATTTTACTTTGAAACGATTTCTAGTCCGAATGGCACAGACTAGACGATCTTTTTAGAGACGGCCTCACGCAAGCATCATCTTCGAACTCTTCAAATTGTCTATTTGTCATTTAGTCACATTAGGTATCCACTCCGCTGTAACTTTGCTTGTCAAGCTGGCACCATCCTGTTGAAAACCCAACCGCTCCGCAGCTAACGATTGGAGCGTCCAAGATCGCCGCGCGACGGCCCTTCAAAACTTTACGGCCGTTTTATATCGCGCCGTTCGGCGGCGCCGTTGTCAAGTCGGCAAAAAATCACTCGGCCTGTCGTCCTGGCGCGAGACAGAGGAATGCTACAATAAAAGTTTACGACCGGTGCCAATCTCGGTGACAGAACCACCGTCGACGACAGCGACTGCGCCGTAAAAAGCGGCGCGTCGCCACGCCGTCTGACTGGCCCGCCAATGCCACCCGCGCCGACTATGCCGAAGCGACAGCGCTCCGTTAGATCGTGATAGAACTGACTAACTTAGCGTGATGGAAGGATACCTCTGCTTGGGATTGGTTTGGTTGGAAAGCACAGAGGGCGCCGGACGCAGTTCGTTGGTCGGCGTGTCGTCTCCGTTCGTGTGAACGTTTCGCCAAGTGTTTATGCGAAGCAACTTCAATGTGGTACCTAGTTGGTGGGCGAACTTGGTAATTGTCACAACGGACGCATTATAAGTCGCGTTGTGTTGTTTGATGCTGCCGAAAGTCGAGACCCAAAAGGTTGCAGGAGGATGGCGTTCGGTCAACGTCGGTCGTCTGCCTGTTTCGCGCGCGGAGGGTGTGACGTTGAGCGAATACGACAAGGGGAGGTGTGTTTTTCGGCCGCTGATTGATCTGTCATGGGGGGGGGGCGTCCGAAGCGGGCGCAATTCATAATTGGCCTTTGTTGGCGCGGCGGTGACGCCGTCGCGACGGCCGACCGGCGCGCTCCCTCGTTCGCGAAGCAGCAGCGCAGCGGCGGCGAGAGCGAACGGCGCGGCGCGGTTTTTTCCGCCCTTGTTTTATGGGCTCGTTCCAAAGCGGCGCGCGCCGGTCGGTGGGGTAGTAGAGAAGAAGAAGAGACGACGACGACTTTTGACATTCATCCGGCCGGCGGTCCCGCCGCCGTCGCGCCCATAAAGCCTTCGGGGGGTCGATGCGCGGCGCGCCGGCGCGGCGCGGGCCAATAAAATTACTTTTTACGACGGGCCTTGGTAAAAAATGGCTGGCCGCTCGCGCCGGCCCGCTCTAGGGCAACAATTCATTCGGTCGCCGACGCTGATTGGTCGGAGGGTCGGGCGCTCGGCCTCCCATTGGCCCATTCCGCCTGAAAGCATGACCCGCAGGCCGCGCCTTTCCGAACGGCCGCCGCCGTCGCGGCCGAAAACACGACCGGCCACTGTTACACTTGCGGCGCGCCGTTCTTCCCCCATCCGTCGTCGTCGTCGTCTCGCCAATTCGCGTCCATCGCCGGCGCAGCTGCCGCTCGTCCCGCGGAAAACGACGACGACGACGACGAAAAGAAAAGGGAACGCTTGAGTCGTCGTTCGTCGTCGTCGTCGTCTTACCCATCTGTCGGCCCATTCTGCGTCCAGAATCTCGCGAGAAAAGAGGAGGAAGGGGCCCCGACCGAAAAATCAACTGGCCTCAAACGCGCGCGCGCGCAGGCGCGAGGCGACGGTGTTACAAACCGGCCGAATTCGCCTCTGAGAGAGAGAGAGAGAGAGAGACGGACGGAAAGAAACATCGCCGCCGACCCGACCGGGCGACCGAACGCCGAGAGAACAGGTTCTGCCTTACCGCGTGCGCCCCTCGTCTCGCCACCGCCGCCGTCGCCTTCCCCTGTCTCCCATACACGTAACAATTCGTTCTCTCTTTCCCTCGCACTCTGTGTACCCGCTGTAACAACACTAAACTCTCCACTCTTATTGGTTTGCGAGTGCGCCCGCCCTGCGAAGTAGCAACCGAGAGCCGATTCGAGACGACTTCATTCCAGAATGCCCAAGGAGAAGTACATGTGCCAGCTGTGCGCCAACCACGGAGTCTTCGACCAGCCCAAGAAGGGACACAAGCAGAAGTGCCCACACAAGGACTGCTCGTGAGTGTTGCGAACTGTGAAATACTTACGCGTGCCGATTGGCGTGCCGCCCATGTGCTCGCGTATAAGAGGAAAGAGTGCAACATACCATCGCGCGAGGATACTGTTCGATGGTTTTAGGTACACTCTGCCACACTGCGCAATTACAATCGTAGCAATCTGCATACTGGAGATCCATTTGGATGCATTTCGGTCGAATTGAGGCTATATCTGAATAAGCGCCCCCAAGTTCTGAATGAGTGCCCCCAAAGTCTGAATGAGTGCCCCCAAATTCTGAATGAGTGCCCCAATGTTCTAAATGCAGCGTCTAATCTATATCACGGTGTGGATGGAGCTGCAAGCCATCTCGTCTATGGGGAGTCGTTATACCGCGTTCGTTCTTTATACCTCCAAGCAGATTTTCCTTTGAAATCAGGCTATGCTTAGGCTCGCCCTGCGCCCACACTGCACAAGAGTCAGTCGGCGTCGCAGTCTGGCGGGTCGAAGCTTAGGCTTAACGCGACCGGTGACCGACTTCAGGGCGCGCGGAGCGCGCCCTGAAGTTGGTGGTCTCGCTAAGCCTCAGCTGAGACCCGCCAGGCGCGACGCCGGCTGAGTTTTAGTGCAAACTGTAAGTGGAATAAATACTCCTCCATCTAATTCACCCCCTGCTTAGGCCGGCTGTGCCCAGCGCCTCTAGGTCCTGCGGGCACTCATTCAGAATTTTGGGGCACCCATTCAGACCCAACCTCGAATTGATGTGCGTTTAGTCTAGCAACATGCCTACAATTGGTATTGTGCCTGCTTTGAAGATAACAGCCCAATCTTGAGTGTACGGTTAACGCACGTAGGCGGACTGACACAATGCTGGTACATACGCGCCCCGCGTACCATACTGTCGCAAACGATTCAAGACATCTATAAGTAAACTAGCACGAACTGAATTATCAGTCGTCAAATCAAGGTGAGCGCATATTCCTCGAGCCGTGCATTCTCTGAACCAATTTCTGCGGTGACACACATTCGTAGAATTGACCGTCTTTACAACTTGTGGTGACGTGTCTGCAACAGTGGAGCGCTCTTTCAGCTGCGAGCTGTGCGTGCTGAACACCCAACGGCGGACGCTGGATCAGCTAGAGCGCCGGTTGCGCAAGGACACGAACGAACCCTCCTCCACTGACCCCACCACGCCGGCCACGCAGGCAGGCCACGCCTCGACCAGTCCACACTCTGTCGGCGACAAGCCCTTCTGCGCCCCAGCTGGCATGGGTGAGCACACAGTGCGAAATCTGTAGCCCCTAACGCGTGCGCCGATTAGCAGACGCGTTTCAAGAGGGTTACTTGAGATGCGCTCGACTCTGCGCTTGATGAAGTGGAAACTTTCGCTGCTTCAGTCACAAAGACTTATCGTACATAGATACTCCAACAAGCCCCGCTCTTCGCCTGTGCTTACAAGAGCATGGCGTCGAAGTTGGAGGGGGAGGGGGGGGGGCTTATCAGAGGACAGAGCATTTACGCAAAGAGGATCTGCGGCCTGAATTTGATTGTAAGCGACAAGGTTGTAGTGTGACTTGAGGTTATCAAACTTCCAATAGAAGTGAGTATAATTGGGCGACAAGCCATCGTATTCGAATAGGTGAAGCAGTCTTGTCCTGGCTAAACCAATAGCAACAAAATCTTGTATGGATCTACATTTGTGCCAAGTGTCATTCAATTTAGTTGCGTCTTGCAATAGTAATTCAAAAACAAAACGTGACGACCAGGAGATAAAGCCCTGTAGTTGGCGGCGGCATTCTGCTCGGTGATTTGGTCCAACTGTCATGGGTGGCGGGATGGATCACATTTAAAACGGCACTCATCACATATAATTCGGGTGTTGGCACATATAAAACGGGATTGTTCCTCCCCTTAATCCCTGGTTGTCTGTTTGTTTGTCTGTGATTCTGTTTGCCCCAATCGTCCCGCCCGACTGGGCCAGTAGGCCAGCCCGACCTATGGGGCGCTACCCTTGGGTGGTCCCGCAGATTTGCCGAAACTGGTCTGTTACGCGAAAAAGCTTACTGTAGCCGAGAAAATTCAAATTTTTGAATTTCCGAGACGACCGTGGAGCTCGCTTAAAAAGGCAGGCGAAGCAGTTGGTGTGCCAGTTGGGTAAGGTAGGCAATGTGGAACTTCACACGCCCAGGCACGCCGCGCGTAGGCACACTGTAAGCAAGAAAATTCAAATTTTTGAATTTCGCTATAGACAGTGGAGGCCGCGTGGAAGGTAATGCTTGGAAGGCAATATGACAGCATGATAGGGTAGCAAGTGTGCAACTTCACAGAGTTTAGCACGTTGTGCAAAAAATCCGCAAATGGTAACTTTCCATCAACAAAAGTTTCTTCCAAGCACGGGAATCGAACCAGGCAGATATTGTCACACAGTGAAGCAAATGAGAGGTTAGGCGGCGGCTGTCGAGCGAGGCGCGCAGCGCCGAGCGAGACGAAAAGCCTGGAGCGGGCGAGCGAAGCGAGCCCGCGCAGGGCTTTTCTCCGCGCGCGCCGAAGGCGCGCGCCCAGGCCGCTAGTCACATATAAATCGGCACTACCACAAATACCCAACAGTTGCACATATAAATCGGCACAAGCACATATAAATCGGCACAATCGCATATAAATCGGTACTATCGCATATAAATCGTGACTTTCACATATAATCGTCCGCTCGGCGTGTCTGTTCCCCTGCTTACAGAGAATCGACTGGCACACGAACTAGAGTGTTTGTGTCAGCAAGCGAGCGCTTGTGTGTGTCTGGTGACCAGGCAAAATCCGTCTTCAAAGTGAAGGTTGTCGCAAACGCTAGCTGGGAAGGGGCACAGCCGGCCTAAGCAGGAGGCAAAGCATATGGGGGAGTGAGCATCCCACTAAAGGTTTGCACTAAAACTCGGTCGACGTCGCGCCTGGCGGGTCTCAGCTGAGGCTTAGCGCGACCACCAACTTCAGGGCGCGCTCTGCGCGCACTGAAGTCGGTCACCGGTCGCGTTAAGCCTAAGCTTCGACCCGCCAGACTGAGACGTCGACTGACTCTTGTGCATGGTGGGCGCAGGGCGAGCCTAAGCATAGCCTGATGTGGAAGGAATATTCTGTGTCCGAAAGAAATGTAACGAAACACGAGACGCCCATTGCTTCACACATGTAATCTAATGGAATTTCAGTTTGACACTACCCAATAAATGTGCAATCGGTTCATTTTAACGGCCGCTGCCCATTATGAGCGCGTTTACGCCTACAAAAGCATTAATATGCGCTAGTACCCAAATATATGTGCAAGCACCAAATTATATGTGCAAGTACCGATTTATATGTGGAAGTGCCGCTTGTATGCGCAAGTTCCAGAATATATGTGGAAATTATTGAAACAACTTGTCAAGTGTATTGATATAACGCGATACAATAGAGCGAAAAGGGAAAGAGAACTCAAACGCACGATAAAAGCGCAGGCATTTCTCAGGCTTTGACGTAAATCGCAACGTCAAATACAAGCCGCGTTTCAACAAAAGCAATTACTGGAACTAAGGCAAAACTTCTGGTGCCGTGTTTCGGCGTGTATTCTCAAGACACGATCACCAATTACCTAGCTCTGGGCCACGCCTCTTCAGTTGGGAACCCAGAGTACCGATTTATATGTGACCCGTCATTTTCCCCAACTGTCATCATGCCATGCGTTAGCGTTAATTGAGTTGAGAACCAGATCAGGAGAAGGATAGTGTGTGTGTACCATACCGAGATGAGCCTGTAAGCGTTTCTCAAAATTACCAATACTTTCAATCCGCAACGCTCGACCACTGCTCACGAAGCAGACTAATGGTTAGCGCCTTTCTTTCTTGGCGCGTTGTTCCTTCTCAAACTTGGCGAGTGAGGTAATAAGTATAACTAAGGGCCATATATTGCGCGAAGTTCTGAACGTTGGTATCATCCCAAATAAAATGAGTCTCCTGTCTCAAAGAGACCTTCCCCCCCCCCCCCCCCCCAACCCGGCCCAACAAGCTGCGAGTAAAAGGCGATTTCCATCCCATAGACACAAATCAGTTTTCGCTGGTGACCCGTGCCCGCACTACCGTAATCCGGTCGCCCGGGCGAGCCAAACAAGCGTGGCATGACCGAGCTGCGCCAGTCGTATGCTCGCGCTCTCTCAGCGCTCACCTTCGCACGCCTGTCTCACCCTCCTTCTCTATCTCAGAGCTCGGGGCGGCCGGTGGCGCCCTTTCGGCTCTTTAATCGTTGCCGCCAAAGGGTCGGCGCGACTTTTTGCCCCGCGCTCTCAAACAACTAGCTTAGAACGAATGTAGTTCCACGTTGCTGTTATGTGTATGTCGAGAGCTCGTCCCAAGCTGGCGGGGGCGCTCAGAGCGGCCCAATATGTACGTGTACGTCTGTGGGCGGCCCAAAAAACGAGACTGCGCGCTCTGTCGCTCGCTTTTGGACAAGAAGCAGCTTTAGGGCAGCCGCCCTTTGAAGTCGCCGCCGCCTTTGCCGCCAGCCGACAACAAGGAGGGCCACCCGGCGGCAGACGCGCCGTCCCCCGAACCCAATTTGTTACATGGCGCTAGGGGGGAATCCCGCCGGCCGGGTGATCTACTGCCCAAAAGAGGGGGGGGGGGGGGCGCTAGCACTCCACTAGAGCTTCGCTTAGGTCCCTTTCCTTTGGGCAGGGGTGGGGGGGGGTCTCGAAAGAGACAAACGGGCCGTTGAGAGGGAAGAACGGGGCGTTTTCTTGGGAGGTCGGCCGCCCGATGTCAGTGACAAATTGGGCCGTGTTGTTCCAGCGGCGTTCCGCCCTGGAAGACAAACGACATTCTGACATTCCGCTGCTAGAGATGGAAGAGAGAACAGCGTGCACTCAGATTCAGACTGCTCAACTTTCGACAGTTTCGGTGCATCTCTGAACACAGTACCATCAAACAAGAGAGAAGTCTGCCACAGAGTATCAACAACTCAAAGCTTTGCCCTCCGAATAAAGCGACACTGAAACATTTCCGCGTTTCAGGCGCCGTCCCTCCGGCCGCCCATCTGCAGCCGTCGCTGTCGCCCTCGGTGGCTCCGCTGCTGCTGTCGACGGCCTTCTTCCAGCCGTCGACGGCGAGTCTCTGCAACAAGCCCTTAGGCGCATTGGCCTCTCCTCTGGGCTGCGCTCCCGTCTTCTGGCCTCAGCAGTTGGCGGCAGGAAACGTCGCCGGCCGCTACAGGCCCTACGATCTGAGTCTGACCAGCAGGGCCCACGTGCAGCTGCAGGCGTCTGCAAAGGCCCACTCTGCGCCTGCAGGGGACTTGCCACAGTCACCCGTAGACAAGAGGCAATCTCGCCTCCAGGACAGCTCTGATGGGTCACAGCAGGGGGCGGCGATTCGGCCGGAAACCGCCTCGATCTTTCGATCGGTCGACCATCTCATCGGAGGCAAAGGGTAGCTTGAATAAAGAAGAGTCGAACTCGAAACTACTGGAAATTGTAAGAAGCCTAGAGGGAACGAGGCACGCGGACCCGTCGCTGCCGATTCGTCAGTATCCATGATAGGTTATCATGCACCAGTACAATATCTTGCGTTCGCTGTTCACTGAATCAAGAATGCAATAACCTTTGTGATCGACTGAATAAGTATATAGAAATGTGTTTGTGGGGGAGACTGGAGACTGTGCTTTGAGCCGCTGCTGATTTTGTTCACCCAGAATTTTCCGCTAGTTTGCAACACACTCAATGGCTTCAGTGAGGTCACACTACCCTAGTTGCAAACGAGACGAAAGCGTACCTGGTAGTGTAGTTACGTTGTTTGTCTTAATACCTTTGATCAACGCTAGTCTAGGACTGCCAAAGCTATGTAGGAAGTGTAGGAACTGCTAAGTCAAGACATCTTTTATATTCACGCAAGAACAAAGCGGCAGTATCAACCGAACCAACCGGCAACAAAACATTTGGCACGCCTGAAACATCAGCGCTTGCTGTAATCGTTCTCCACCGTCGAACTCTGTCGTATATCGTCAATTCACCGTCTGTGTACGTCATGCTTGACGTTAGAAGACGTATAATGCCAATCAGGATCAAAAGCGACGTTGGGGCATGTGAGACTCAAACCGGCAGCCCCTCCACCACACCTCCTCCCTCTCCATCGGTGGCGGTGGAGCAGCATGAGTGGAAGAGGAGCAGGGAGGTGACTGCTCAGGACTCGAATGACTTTCAGCACCACGAAGACAGCGAAAACGCCACTCGCCTCGAGATCCACTGTCAGGAATAGAGTGGAGTGGAGAGGGAATGTTCCAGAGGGAGTTGAAGTAAGGCGAACGTTGAGATAATCAATACTCAGTCGAAGAACCTGGGCGCACGTTGTAAAGTGGGAACAAACATCAGACGGAGGGCAGGCTCGACACGGTTTTCAGGACGCCATGAGAAGCGTTTGCGCACTTCACCTGCCGCAACCAGCATCCAACCACGCAACTGACTCTCGAGAGAGCCGTCGACTCCCGTCGCAGAGTTCAATCGATTCAACCAAAACTGCGAGATTGATGTGCGACAAGACACTTCAAAGTGCTTGTAAGCCGCCATGCTAGACGTACATCGCTACAAACTGCAACCAATTCTCCTCCAGTCGCAGCCAGTGTCCGCTTTTGAATACGGCTACCACACCACTCGAAGCGTTGATTGTCGACCACAGGGAAATCTTTCCAGGCATACTGATCTCCGTCTCAGCAGGTGTAAAATTAGTATCGGCAAATGGGCCATCTTTCTTAATGAAGCTGTAAGCTGACAGAAAATGCAGAAGGGTTGAAACGAAGGGTTGAAAATGTTATACAAACGTTTCTTCCGCTCACCAAAGTGTTTCCAAAGCAATAGACAGCGTTCAAGCTAACCACCATGACGTGACTTTGCAGAAATACATGGTATTCCCGATGCGACGTTGAGGCCAAATTGTACAGTAGGTCAGTGAATGCCACCTTCAGAGGTATCTAGAACGATACGTAAATGGATGACCCTTCCAGAGGTCTTTAGAATGGGGTACTTTAATTCATTGTGCGAGCCACAACTTATTGTCGAAACACCCACAGTCTACCAATAAGCTCGATTTGAACCGAAATTAGACCGCGCCACGTCATGGATAAATGCAGACCCATGTACCCCATCAATTGCGTATGTATGTACCTCCCCAAGAGGATTTAGCGTTTGCCGACTTCCGCTCGCACGGATTCACGCAGACGGTTTTGCGGAAGTGAGGCTTCGCACTGCTTCTGAAATCGAAAGGGTCACCTACTATTGCACGTTCTCATAGCTCAGTTTATCTAGTGACTACTGATGGATGCGTATACGCATACGCAATATTAACTTTGCGTATACGCATAGGTTTTGGGATGCGTATACGCATACGCATACGCATACGCAAAAATTTTCACGTACGCATACGCATACGCAAACAGAACTTCATCTGCAAACCGTTTGCGTATGCGTATGAAAGCCACAAAGTACGACAAATGGCGTCACATTTCGACCAATCTGACCTTCAAGTGAGCTAACAGCAAACCAAATTTGTCTCGAATTTCATTCAATCTTTTTATTATAGCTGAAATTGGTTGACCCCTGTTACAGAAGCAGTTTTCATTTCCTCTGAACGAAACAATGCCATTCCAAAGTGGATTTTTCGTGAAATTTGTGCATTGAAGATCGTACGCATACGCATACGCATACGCAAACTTTTTGCTATGCGTACTACGCAATACGCATACGCAAATGGGTTTGTTTGCGTATACGCATACGCATACGCATACGCAAACGGATTTTCCGATATTGGCCATCAGTACTAGTGACAAGGCTGAAACGTCTTCTCACTCTCCCGTCAATAGAATGGAGTGGCCGTCGTGTGTACGCCACCGGCAGTGTCGAAAACGCCGATCACAGCGTGGAGATATTATGTCGAAAATCTCTGTCAGCCGAGTCCACTCTTCTCTGACCCTGAATCAGCCCTCTTGAACAGCAGGAACAAGTGAGACAGGGACACGCCACCAGCGGCCGACCCGTCCTGCCGAAAGCCCCAATGGCTGTCACACATCTGGTGCTACTGACTGAGGCCATCTCAGTTCTCCAGCTTGACACATACTAACTACAATCGGTATACAAATCCACACCTAACAGAGCTTCAGAGGTCCATGATACATATTTGCGTCTTCATTCAGGAGGTAACTGATGTAGCTGAGCTCTGGGTCGAGAACGGACTCGTCTTGCCTCAGCTGTGGAACAGCTGAGGCAGTTATTTTGCAGACAAAAGGATGCTATTACCCGACAAAGGTCAACTCCAAAGCAAATGAGGTTGATAAAACATCTCCCGGGCGCTACCCAACCATCATCGGAAGGTATAGAGTTGAGTTTGTAGAGTTGACAAGTCACCATCATCGCTAACTGTCGCCATGAATCGGCAGAAGCGCTCTTGTTACATACCACAACGCAACATTTATCCCAGCCGATTGAGTGTCCCCCGAGGAGGAGGTCGCGCTTCACGCCGTCTTTGGCCACGGTTCATGCAGACTATCTTGCGGAAGTGAGGTTTCACACCACTTCTGAAATCAAAAAGCTCACCAGATGATTGTACGTTCTCTACGCTGAGTTTATCTAGTTACAAAACTCAAACGTCTTCTCACACTACTACGCGACGACGACGACGACGACGACGGCGATGATGACGACGACGACGATGACCACGACGACGACGACGACGACGATGACCACGACGACGATGACGACGACGACGACGGCGACGACGGCCGGCGCCGGCGGCGGCGGCGGCGGCGGCGGCGGCGGCGGCGGCGGCGGCGGCGGCGGCGGCGGCGGCGGCGGCGGCGGCGGCGGCGGCGGCGGCGGCGGCGGCGGCGTCGGCGTCGGCGGCGTCGGCGGCGCCCGCGGCGGCGGCGGCGGCGGCGGCGGCGGCGGCCCCGGCCGCGGCCGCGGCGGCCGCGCCGGCGGCGGCGGCGGCGGCGGCGGCGGCGGCGGCGGCGGCGGCGGCGGCGGCGGCGGCGGCGGCGGCGGCGGCGGCGGCGGCGGCGGCGGCGGCGGCGGCGGCGGCGGCGGCGGCGGCGGCGGCGGCGGCGGCGGCGGCGGCGGCGGCGGCGGCGGCGGCGGCGGCGGCGGCGGCGGCGGCGGCGGCGGCGGCGGCGGCGGCGGCGGCCGGCGGCGGCCGCGGCCGCGGCGGCGGCGGCGGCCGCGGCGGCGGCGGCGGCGGCGGCGGCGGCGGCGGCAGCAGCAGCAGCAGCAGCAGCAGCAGCAGCAGCAGCAGCAGCAGCAGCAGCAGCAGCAGCAGCAGCGGCGGCGGCGGCGGCGGCGGCGGCGGCGGCGGCGGCGGCGGCGGCGGCGGCGGCGGCGGCGGCGGCGGCGGCGGCAGCAGCAGCAGCAGCAGCAGCAGCAGCAGCAGCAGCAGCAGCAGCAGCAGCAGCAGCAGCAGCGGCGGCCGCGATCGCGCAGGCCGCGGCGGCGGCAGCAGCAGCAGCAGCAGCAGCAGCGGCGGCGGCGGCGGCGGCGGCGGCGGCGGCGGCGGCGGCGGCGGCGGCGGCGGCGGCGGCGGCGGCGGCGGCGGCGGCAGCAGCAGCAGCAGCAGCAGCAGCAGCAGCAGCAGCAGCAGCAGCAGCAGCAGCA
>JASAMZ010003468.1:0-12534 GCA_030248115.1 Linhomoeus sp. GSCO2_2
AGTTGCATCTGAAAAGCCGTCCCAAGGAGCTGCAGCTGGTGGCTGGCAACGATTTTGACATGGGAGCCACCCTGAAGCAGCTGGCTGCTCCAGACGTTCTCACCCACTTGGCACTGGACTATGCCAGCAACGAGACCTTTGAGGACCTCATTCTACCCAACCTCAACATTCTATTCGTTGCCTGCTTCGCGCAGGTGTGGTCTCCGGATCTCTTGTATCAGCTGGCGGAAACGACGCCACTTCTCAGAGAGATTCGCATGTCCGAGATTGTTTTCCACCACAGGCCGCAATCTGGCAAAGTGAGTATAGGAGGCTTACTACGTCGATTTCGTACCAAATTACACCGAAATAGCGCACGTGTACTGTAGACAACTCGTGGGTCTGTTTAGAGATTGCTTTGATAGTGATTTTCCCGCTGTATTCATACACTTCACATTCACGCCTACTCTTATAGGTAACCTGGGGCATGCTGCGAGACGGCTGCGAGCAGCTGAGACTTCTAGACGTCCAAACAGTCACCCAGTTCGACTGTTCTACCAAAGTAATCAAGGGCAAAGTGACGTGGCCCAAGCACAGACCACCTCTGACCATTCCAAAATACCCTGGTTGGAGAGATCGGCGCGCGGACCTACGGCCAGCCTCGATGATCACTGGGGAACATGTGACAATCATGGACACACAGACACGAGAAGAGAAGCAAGAGTTGAAGGAGCGATTCTGGAAGCAATGGACCTTCCCCGTTGTGGGTGTTCGCAATGACTGGTGAGGAAGACAAGCGTTTTGAGTTGGTCGAACAACTTTGGTTTCGCTGTTGTGGCCGATCGTGCAAATGGGTGAAGATATGCATTTTATGTGATTGATTTCTTCATACCGTGGAACCGTATACACTGTTGGCTGTTGACTGCAACTGTCTTGCTGCAATAGAGACCGAATCGCGGAGCATGCGAGACCATGCGCCAGCCTACATATTGGTTCGCGGCTCATACATTGTATGTACTTCCATTGTTACAAGCAACGTAGTCAGGCAACAAGCGAAAACAACGACAGAGCTACATACAATATGTAGGTGTGCATGCTACATACTACATAGTCCATAGCAACGAAGCTGCTGGGTCTTCTAGCGAAATTTCCCTACAATTTCGTAATTTCATGTCGCTGCAGCGCAGCTAGAGAACTTCGAACACAACATTCAAGTTCCGAATGACCACAACGAATACTGACGGAGTCGGCCTCACTGAAATCCGCTGCATCGACGAACTTCCCCACCACGTGCTGCAGAAGATCTTCAGCTGTCTACGTCCCATTCACGACCTTCAGAGAAGCGTCAGCAGAGTCAGCCGCCTGTGGCGACGCCTGTGCATCATCGGGGTGCTTCAGTCTTCAGTGGCCTTAGCAGAAGTATTGATTGAAAACGAGATTAGTGGCGCCGACGCCATACGAATCTCAGTCGTCACTGGAAATGGAATTGCTGACGAAATACTGGTGGTTCACACTGCTGCGCATAGTAAAATCAGCAAGCGTATTCTACATTCGACGCTCAGTCTCATTTCTGGCTCCCGCCAGCTCAGCCTCTTCAAGCTTGCCATGGGCGACAGGAGAAACACTGGGCCACCAGTGGAATTCACACGCAAGTCATGGCATTGGCTGATTGCTCTCTTGGAAGGCTTGCTTGCTGGCCAATCAAAGGTCTTGTTGAGTGCCGCAGTGCAGATTCGTGACATTGTGAAATGTGAAGACAATGAGATCGTTGAGAAGCTTGATAAAACTCTGAAAAAGCTGGCTGCGATGACTGGTCTTCACGCGTTGGCTTTGGGCCTTGGGCGACATCTGAGGGAAAACAGTCCTGCGTTCCTGGTGGAGACAAGCGCACATTTGAAGGAGCTGAATCTGACTGGAGGAACAGACTTTGATGTGGCGTTCACCCTGCAAAGTTTGCCATCCCCCAAGCTGCTGACTCACTTGGCACTGGACTACGTCAGCAGCGACGCCTTTCAAAGGCTCTCTCTCCCAAATCTGAGCGTCCTGTTTGTGGCCTTCTATGAGCAGAGACTCAGTACTGACTTGCTGGCCCACCTGGCCACCTCTGCACCACGGCTCAGGGAGATTCGCATGGTGGAAATCATAGTCCACGACAGTGACAATATGCCGGAGAGCGTGAGTGACATTGCTGTTGTGTTCTTGTGTTCTTGCATGCGTCCAGAATGAAACAAGTGACGGACGCTCAGAAATGAAAGAACGAGGTCCATTGTAGGCTGGCCATGGAACGCTGCTGGGACACTGCAAGCAGCTGACACGAATGGAAATCTGGCAGGTCACAGTATGCTGCATAGACCCTCCTCATGACCTCGTTTTGAAAAAGTCTAACTGGCCAGACGACAGACAGCCAATCACCATCGTTCGATACAAGCATTTGTGGAAACAATCGATCGACATGGGACCAGCGACACTGATCACCGGTAAAGGAGTGAACATCGTCGACGACCTTTCTCCTGCACAGAGTCGGCGCTTGACGGATCGCTTCTGGAGACAGTGGACCTTCCCTGTGCTGGAGTTTCAGTTGGCGAAACGGTGTAGATCATGCAGTCTGCCGCAAGTGTGAGTATCTGGTATAAATGGCGAAGAGAGCTGCATCCAACGACATACCTCAACCAGGACACCGAAACCCAATAGAAATAAAATTATCGCATTGCTCTGCCGTATGCGCCAAATTTTCCACTGTCTGTGTTGTGCTTCAAATCAGAATACAGCAATAATGAATTATGGTCTTGCTAGCAGTTCCACCGCTGCATGCAGTGAAGTCAGCGTGCAAACGACTCTCCACTTAATCAGATTTACGGCCTCTAAGATAGCACTTGGACGGTAGGTACTTGCAAGTGACACGTATCCACTATCCACTCTGCAGTTGGCTATGCGACGCCGTATGTCGCGTGATGTTTGTGATAACTTGTCGATGACTTTGTGATGCTGACACCAATTGAAGTAATCGGTAATCAATCAGAAGCTGGCCGAGGCAAAGCTTTCTGTTTCAGGCATGCTGATCACTCAGCGACAGTTGCAACTGAGGCCGCGCGAAAAAAACCTCGCCGCAAAATTCAATGTGTTGCGCAAATTATTCAAATTGAAAGTTGACGTGGTTTCTCAGAAACTCCACGTACGATTGTCACGGTCACGAGGTGTATGTGTAATTGGACGCCTCCCTCTATCAGCCGTAGCGAGCGGCTATCAAATTACCCCCCCCCCCCTGCCCACAAAGCCCAGCCAGGCTTAGTCGGGCAACAGGCGTGCAATCCTGAGGCAATCGATGAGAATTGGCGAGAGAGAGTGAAAGAGAGATGGTCGCAAATCATCCTACTTTCTTCGCTTCGCTTCGCCCTGTGCACGAGAGCCAACCAACATGAAAACAGCGGCGCCCTTTGACGCTCGAAGACAGGCGGCGGCGGAGCGATCATCGTTTGCGCCGCGTTCTAACCCCGTCGTTGTGTGGCCTTATTAGTCGCCTTGCTTCGGTCGCTAACGTCTAAAACTTCTTGTCTCTGCTGCCGTAAAAACATACGGTGTAGGAGACGAGTACTACGTGTGTCATAGTCTGTTGTTCGACATGAGTTGTACCGTTTCCTATCAGACGAAACTGTAGTCTCTATCGAGTTAACGGCCGCAGGAAGAACGATAGCCTACTGCTTCAGTGGCAGCAGGCGCCGTGTGAGGCAACGAGCGGGGGGGGGGGGGACGGTTTTGCGGGGGGGGGGGGGTGTGCCTTCTTTCTCCCCTTCCCAGGCAGGCGAGCGAATTAGCTAAATACTGGCTACCATCGCTTCGCTGCTACAAAGCAGTTTGTTTCGCCGCCGTTTTACAGAGCGAGCCAGCTATTGTCTCTGCATTTTAGAAAGGTTGGGGTGAGTGCTGATTCTTCAGATGGTTGCCATTATTGTTGTCACAGTAGCGCTTCCGCTGAGGCAGCTTCCTGTTGTGTTGCAAATTGGCAGCGCGCCTAATGAAAATATTTTGAACTACTGTCAATTGCATAGGTGGTTGCAACTCATTGGATCAAAAGACTTGGTTGGCTGAAGCAGCAGCAGTCTGTCATTGATTCAGGGTGTCATACTATACTATAATAATTCCAGTATTATAGTACAGTATAGTATAGTATAACCATACTATACTACACTACAATCCGTTTTGGCATTCCAGTACTATACTATACTATACTAGAAATCGAAAATTTTGACTCATACTATACTATACTATACTAGAATTAAACCCATACTGGAATGGTATTACAGTATAGATTTTATCGATTTCCACGGCAAATTTCGGCTGCGGGCCGATGTATTCTGACCAAAATTGTTCAAGTTATCAGTAAACTTGCATGAAACTGTTGTAAATGGCTTAGATACAGAACCAATGTGCCTTTAAGTGAGCAATTGAGAACAGTGAAGCTGGCATTTGGGCACGATTTCTAAATTTTTGTGTGACTTTTATACTGGAATTACATTCTAGTACTATACTACAATTCATGAATGGTTGCCTATACTGTACTATACCATACTACAATTCACAAGGAACGGCAATACTATACTATACTATACTAGAATTGAAAATCGGTCGTCCATACTATACTATACTATACTAGAATTAAAATGAATTCCAGTATGACACCCTGCATTGATTTCACGCTCAGTAACTCTGCCCCCACCCCCCCCCCCCCCCCAGAGGCTAGGCAACAAGCGACGCTATCCAGTAGTAACGCGTTTTCAGGGAGAACTATTCATCGCTAGAGAGTAGAGACGGCCTCTGGTCTTGTTGAGTCAGCGTATGTATCAAGAATGAAGGTCTCATGCATAAAGAAGCTTCCCCTTCTTTCCACAACGCATGCTCACATGCCATGTTCAAACAAGGGCGCGCTCCTTTGTGCCACACGCAGAAACCTGTGGGCTTCCTGTGTACTTCCACTTTTGTTATCTTTGTGGTGCTTGACGGGCGAGTTAGGTTAGGTGCAGACGACTGAGTGTTACACACAAAATATATTTCGACATCGTTGTCGAGCGAGTTCCGGTTAGGCTCCTTATCTTCGTCGTGGGTCGGAAACAACTTTGTGTCTTGTCTAGCAGGAAAGGCAGTCTTGTGAAATTCGTCTCCGTTGCCTTTCGTTGTTTTGCCAATGATATGTACATCGGATCCTACCTCTAGAGAAAGAGGAGTAGCGGGCGGGTGGGCTAGCCCGGGCTATACGTCTGGGCTCAGAAACTGCCTGGACGGTTTTTCCACGCGCGGGAAAATATCTACCTGTTCTGCTGCCGCCGTCCGTCTATAATCCTTCCCTTCTAAAAAGCCAATAACCCGGCCGCAACTCACCGCACTCTCACAGGGTGCAAAGTTCGCTTCATACTAGGCACTTTTTGCTTTGCATACGTAGCGACTTTGTGTGCGTGAGTGTGTGTGTCTAGCGAGTGTGCCATTTTCGATTAGATACACAGCTGAGCGCGAAATTGAGCGCCAGACGGAAGCGATTGCGTGAGAAATTCCTCCTGCGAGGCCAGGCCCGTTGCTGAATAACAACGTAGAAGCAGAAAGTGTGTCAATCTACTAATGAGGTGGAGAGCAGGAAGTGCATGCCACACTTTTTGTGCCTTCTACTATCCAGCCTTCTTTTCATCAGCCAGCAAGCAGCGCCTTCCAAAGAAGCCCGCCCTATTATGCTGGCAGGCAAATCGGTTTAGGGGCCTCCTTCAGCAGAGTGTCTGTCTGTCTGGGCGCCTGACGCACACAGAGTAGAAAGAAGGAGGATCTTCTATGGACGCAGTTCTTGCCTGATCCACTCTAGGCCACTTTTCGATTGATGACTGCTGTGCGTATGCCGTAGGCTTCCCTGAAACTTCATTAGGATAATGGATGCGAGTGACGCTTGTATTCGGCGTCGTCGTGTAGAATGCACGATTGGCTGATTAACCATCTAGGTGTACCGTACTCTCTAGAGTGCGGCCGTGACATGACGACGCGTCCCTTCTCCTCTGCAAGACCGCAACACCAGCAGCAACGACCAATGGAGGGAGAAGGTCCGAAGAAGAAGAGGACCAGTAATAGTTCCCTGCTGGGCCAAGAGGAGGCCAACACACTGGACGCCAATGGGGGTGGTGTCCATGCTGAGAATCAGCCCTCGTCCTCAGCAGAAGCAGAAGGCTGCGGCGAGTCAAAAGCAGTGACGACGACGACGGGACCAAAGAAGGCGAGTGTCGCAGGCAGGCCAAGACCCCAGTCAGCGGACATCGAGGACCAATTCCTCATTGACCCAGCCAAGGCCGTGAGTCGTGCATTGGCTGCTCTTGCTCTACAATCGTTGAGGAAGATTATCCTTACCGTAAAGTGCCGAATTGATGAAGATCTCCAAGTACTAGTAGTCTCCAAATAGTGGTACACATATCATACCTTCCACTATCTTGAACGATACTCACTATGTTCCCGTGTAACATCACGATAAGGTAGAGGAAATCACCAAACCGTTAACTATTGACATTGAGCCATCTCAAGGCAAAATGAATCGACACTACATAAAAGCATTGTCTGGCATTTACCTACAGTAGGTACTTCTGATTGTCCTCAATAATGAACAGAGAGTATTGAAACAACTGTGGTAGGTCTCCAAACAGTGCTAGTCTCCAAATATTGGTAGGGTGTAGAAATGGGTTGAAACAAGAGTGGTTGGTAGCTAAGCTACCGCACCGCAATTCGGCACTGTAGTCTGTACGATATTCCCTCTATTGTAGTGGTGGGAGCGCAAGAACCGCCTCCGCTTCCCCTGGCGAGCTATCCTGATGGCCCTTCTGCTTCTCAGCCTCGGCCTTTGCTTCCTCGGGCGATGGGGAGGCCGATATCCGCCCGCCGCGCAGAATCGAAAAGCACACTCGCGAGACAGCACACCACGCACACAAAGTCGCGACGTATGCAAAGCAAAAAGGCCTAGTAGAAGCGAACTTGCACCCGGAGAGGCGGGAGTGCGGCCGGTATGGCTTTAGAAATATAGACGATGGCGGCAGCAGAACAGTAGATATTTCCCGCGCGGAAAAACCGTCCAGGCAGTTCTAGCCCAGACGTATAGCCCGGCCAGCCCACCCGCCCGCTACTCTTCTAGTGTAGGATCCGATGTACATATCAGGCAAAACAACGAAAGGCAACGAGACGAATCACAAGACGCCTTCCGCTAGACAAGACACAAAGTGTTCCGACCCACGACGAAGATAAGAGCCTAACCGAACTCTCTCTATAACTATGTCAAATAGATTGTGTAACACTCAGTCTCTGCACCTACCTGAACCCGCCCGTCAAGCACCACAACAGCAACAAAAGGAAGTACACAGAAGCCCACAGTTTCTGCGTGTGCACAAAGAGCGCGCCCTCAGTTCTAACATGCATTACTCGTTGTGGAAAGAAAGGGAAGCTTCTTTATGCATGAGACCTTCATTCTTGATACATACGCTTACTTAACAAGACCAGAGGCCGCCTCGAATCTCAAGCGATGTAATAGTTCTCTCCTGAAAACGCGTTACTACTGGATAGCGTCGCTTGTTGCCTAGCCTCTGGGGGGGGGGGGGGGGGGCAGAGTTACTGAGCGTGAAATCAATGAGGGTGTTATACTGCAATTTTTTATTTAATTCTAGTATAGTATAGTATAGTATGGACGACCGATTTTCAATTCTAGTATAGATAGTATAGTATTGCCGTTCCTTGTGAATTGTAGTATGGTATAGTACAGTATAGGCAACTATTTATTAATTGTAGTATAGTACCAGAATGTAATTCCAGTATAAAAGTCACACAAAAATTTAGAAATCGTGCCCAAATGCCAGCTTCACTGTTCTCAATTGCTCACTTAAAGGCACATTGGTTCCGGATCTGAGCCATTTCTACAACAGTTTCATGCAAGTTTACTGATAACTTGAACAATTTTGGTCAGAATACATCGGCCCGCAGCCGAAATTTGCCGTGGAAATCGATAAAATCTATACTGTAATACCATTCCAGTATGGGTTTAATTTTAGAGAATAGTATAGTATGAGTCAAAATTTTCGATTTTTAGTATAGTATAGTATAGTACTGGAATGCCTGAAGTTGCATTGTAGTGTAGTATAGTATGGTTATACTATACTATACTGTACTATAATACTGGAATTATTATAGTATAGTATGACACCCATGAATCAATGACAGACTGCTGCTGCTTCAGCCAACCAAGTCTTTTGATCCAATGAGTTGCAACCACCTATGCAATTGACAGTAGTTCAAAATATTTTCATTAGGCGCGCTGCCAATTTGCAACACAACAGGAAGCTGCCTCAGCGGAAGCGCTACTGTGACAATAATGGCAACCATAGAGGAAGAATCAGCACTCACCTCAACCTTTCTAAAAGGCAGAGACAATAGCTGGCCCGCTCTGTAAAACGGCGGCGAAACAAACTGCTTTGTAGCAGCGAAGCGATGGTAGCCTTTTTTTGGCTAATTCGCTCGCCTGCCTGGGGTGTTTATAAATAATGCACCCCCCCCCCCCCCCCCCCATCCCAGTTGCCTCACACGGCGCCTACTGTCACTGAAGCAGTAGGCTATCGTTCTTCCTGCGGCGCTTAACTCGATGGTGACAACAATTTCTTCTGATACGTGGGCGCTAACAAATACACTATCACACGCGCACTCACCTCCTACACCGCACGTTTGTATGGCAGTTGGCAGCTTGACGAGAAGCTTCAGACGTTAGCGACGAAGCAAGGCGACTAATAACGTAAAGGGTTAGAACGCGGCGCAGACGATGATCGCTCGGCCGCCGCCTGTCTTCGAGCGTCAAAGGGCGCCGCTGTTTTGATGTTGGTTGGCTCTCGCGAGCAGGGCGAAGCGAAGCGAAGAAAGTAGGATGATTTGCGACCATCTCTCTTTCACTCTCTCTCGTCAATTCTCATCGATTGCCTCAGAATTGCGCGCCTGTTGCCCTACTAAGCCTACATAGCTGGGCTTTGTGGGGGGGGGGGGGGGGGGTAATTTGATAGCCCCCCCCCCCCCCCCCCCTCCACCCCCCCGCCACGGCTGATTGAGGGAGGCGTCCAATTACACATACACCTCGTGACCGCTGGCGCGCTGACAATCGTGCGTGGAGTTTCTGAGAAACCACGCCAACTTTCAATTTTAATAATTTGCGCAACACATTGAATTTTGCGGCGAGGTTTTTCGCGCGGCCTCAGTTGCAACTGTCGCTGAGTGATGAGGATGCCTGAAACAGAAAGCTTTGCTTCAGCGGTTGTGATTGATGTACCGATTACCTCAATTGGTGTCAGCATCACAAAGTCATCGACAAGTTATGCACAAACATCACGCGACATACGGCGTCGCATAGCCAGATTGCAGAGTGGATAGTGGATACGTGTCACTTGCAAGTACCTACCGTCCAAGTGCTATCTTAGAGGCCGTAAATCTGATTAAGTGGAGAGTCGTTTGCACGCTGACTTCACTGCATCGCAGCGGGTGGAACTGCTAGCAAGACCATAATTCATTATTGCTGTATTCTGATTTGAAGCACAACACAGACAGTGGAAAATTTGGCGCATACGGCAGAGCAATGCGATAATTTTATTTCTATTGTCAGACTTTGCATGCCCTGGTTGAGGTATGTCGTTGGATGCAGCTCTCTTCGCCATTTATACCAGATACTCACATTTGCGGCAGAGTGCATGATCTACAACGTTTCGCCAACTGAAACTCCAGAACTGGGAAGGTCCACTGTCTCCAGAAGCGATCTTTCAAGCGGCGACTCTGTGCAGGAGAAACGTCATCGACGATGTGCACCCCTCTACCGGTGATCAGTGTCGCTGGTCCCATGTCGATCGGTTGTTTCCACAAATGCTCGTATCGAACGATGGTTATTGGCTGTCTGTCGTCTGGCCAGTTTGACTTTTTCAAAACGAGGTCATGAGGAGGGTTTATGCAGCATATTGTGACCTGCCAAATTTCCATTCGTGTCAGCTGCTTGCATGTCCCCAGCAGCGTTCCATAGCCAGCCTACAATGGACCTCGTTCTTTCATTTCTGAGCGTCCGTCACTTGTTTCATTCTGGACGATGCTACGTATGCAAGAACACAAGAATACAACGGCAATGTCACTCACGCTCTCCGGCATATTGTCACTGTTGTGGACTATGATTTCCACCATGCGGATCTCCCTGAGCCGAGGCGCAGAGGTGGCCAGGTGGGCCAGCAAGTCAGCACCGAGCCTCTGCTCATAGAAGGCAACAAACAAGACGCTCAGATTTTGGAGAGAGGCACTATGAAAAGTGTCGCTGCTGGCGTAGTCTAGTGCCAAGTGAGTCAGCAGCTCGGGGGCTGGCAAACTCTGCAGGGTGAACGCCACATCAAAGTCTGTTCCTCCAGTCAGATTCATCTCCTTCAAATGTGCGCTTGTCTCCATCAGGAACGCAGGACTGTTTTCCCTCAGTTGTCGCCCAAGGCCCAAAGCCAACGCGTGAAGACCAGTCATCACAGCCAGCTTTTTCAGAGTTTTGTCAAGCTTCTCAACGATCTCATTGTCTTCACATTTCACAATGTCACGAATCTGCACTGCGACACTCGACAAGACCCTTGATTGGCCAGCAAGCAAGCCGTCCAAGAGAGCAATCAACCAATGCCATGACTTGCGTGTGAATTCCACTGGTGTCCCAGTGTTTCTTCTGTCGCCCATGGCAAGTTTGAAGAGGCTGAGCTGGCGGGAGCCAGAAATGAGATTGACCGCCGAATCCAGGATATTCCTGCTGATCTTACTGTATGCGGCAGTGTGAACCACCAGTATTTCGTCAGCAATTCCATTTCCAGTGACGACTGAGATCCGAATGGCGTCGGCGCCATCAAGCTCATTTTCAATCGACACTTCTGCAAAAGCAACTGAAGACTCAAGCACCCCGATGCACAGGCGTCGCCACAGGCGGCTGACTCTGCTGACGCTTCTTTGAAGGTCGTGGATGGGCCGTAGGCAGCTGAAGACCTTCTGCAGCACGTGGTGGGAAGTGCGTCGATGCAGCGGATTTCAGTGAGGCCGACTCCGTCAGTATTCGTTGTGGTTATTCGGAACTTTGAATGTTGTGTTCAAAGTTCTCTAGCTGCTGCAGCGACGTGGAACCGAAATTGTAGGCGGCGTGGAGCACGTCATCGACACCCTGCACAAGTCTGGACGCTGGGACGCCCTTTGGCGCTTCGATCCCAATCCAGCGCAGGTCTCCTTGATTCCAGGAGGATGCTTCCCGTATTTGTTAAATGCAAACCGATGAGCTCAGCTCAAGCCTAAGGCTAGGCCTAAGCCTCAGCCTTGGCCTAACCTCAGCCCAAGCCTAAGCCTAACCACTAAGCCTAAAAGCCTAATCCCTAAAGATAAGCCTAACCCCTAAGCCTAATCCAAAGCCTAACCCCTAAGCCTAAGCCTAACCTCTAAGCCTAAGAATAACTCCCAAGCCTGCCGAGGCCCGAACCTAAGCCTAGACGCGATCCGAAGCAGCTGTCTGAGCCTTAGTCTAAGCTTAGCCATGCTAAATTCAATGACACTGTAAGGTTGCTCCGCATGCGTTTTGACAATATGGGGAACGTCCTCGAGATACCACCTCCTTCCTCGACTCATCAACTGAAACGTTCCCTTCCTCAACTTCAGCAAAACTCCCTTTGGTTGTCCCTGTTCGGCGGCTGGGCCTTCTGGATGTCCCTCTACGGTCTGAATCAGATGGCCCTGCAGCGCTACTGCAGCATGCCCTCTCTGAAGCACGCCAGCATCGTGGTCGCCATCACCATACCCTGCTATCTTTTCCTGGGGACGCTGGCCTGCCTCATAGGGCTGGTCATGCTTGGCTTCTTCTACGACTGCGACCCCTCCGAGACAGGGCAGATCACCAAGAGGGATCAATACGTCATCCTTCTCGCTGTCAAAGTGCTGAGTGAGTGGGATTCTATGACTGCTCCAGTTCCATCGAATTCAGTGATTGCAGCGCTACGCCATCGTTCAGAGGCGGTGCCCTGCATGCCGGGCATCTTCCTGGCTTGTCTGTTCAGCAGCACCCTCTCGACCATCTCCAGTGGAATGAATTCTCTGGCGGCCGTCACCTGGAACGACTTCCTGCGACCCTTCCTCCACTCGAGGGTCACAGATGACACGGCGGCAGGCATCAGCAAGACACTGGTTGTCATCTACGGATTCTTGGCCACGGGATTGGCCTTCGCCTGCGACCCACTGGGAGGACTCGTCTCGGTGAGTTGGTCTTGTTGGCCAGGCTTAGACCTTGCGATTGGCACTTGTGCACGAACCAAGACAAGACAATTCTGGGCAAGGACAAGACTTGGGTTCCAATACGGTTTGTGTATTTGATGTATGTATGTAAGCAAGTGCAAAACTTGACTCTCTCAAACACTCACAGGCCACCTTCGGCGTGATCGGCGCCACGGGCGGTCCCCTGATCGTCCTCTTCTTCCTCGGGGTCTTCAATCCCAAGTCGACACATTTGGGAGCCCTAGCTGGCTTCCTTTC
>JASAMZ010003470.1:0-19460 GCA_030248115.1 Linhomoeus sp. GSCO2_2
AGGAAGACTACATGCATCGGTGAGACATCAATTAGGCAAAGGGGCGGAGCACTCGCGGCTCCCCGGAGTCAATCCGAGCTGACTCCCTCCCCTACTACTCACTCGGAATATCCGCCTAAAACTTCCCCGGAGTCAGTCAAGCGTTCACGCAGCACAGGCCGCGCGCTAAGTGGCGTGGAGCCGGCGCGCGGCGCGTGTTAGGGCGTCCGTGCGTGCGTGCGTGCGTGCGTGCGTCTGTGCGCTACGATATAGTTGTCCCCGGCGAGGGGGCGTGGCCTGGCCCCCAACTCGACGCTGATTGGCCGACGGCTCGTGATTCGCGCCGGCCTCCCCCTCCCTCCCCCACTCCGCGCGCGCGGCGGACGGCCTTTCAGACTTCGGCTCTCATTGTTGTCGTCGTTGCTTCGTGAGCGCTGTTGCACGGACTTCTATGCCAGTGAGTCCATCCACGCCAGCAGTCCCTATTTGGCGCTCGCTGGCCCGTCGCCGCCGCCGCATTATATTCCGCAATCTGTCGACGACGCCATTTTCAATAAGAGGCACCCCCTCCCCCCTTTGAAACCGGACCCCCTATAGCACCCCCCTCCCCTCCCCCGCGGCAAGTCCATTGTACCCCCCTGAACGCTGACTGCGCCCCGTCGGCGACGCAGCGAGCGCG
This sequence comes from Linhomoeus sp. GSCO2_2, assembly GCA_030248115.1. NCBI lineage: Eukaryota > Metazoa > Nematoda > Chromadorea > Monhysterida > Linhomoeidae > Linhomoeus > Linhomoeus sp. GSCO2_2. The sequence goes on from JASAMZ010003470.1 coordinate 659, forward strand.
AGGCAGAACCCCCGAACTCTGTCGGCCTGCAGCAGCAAGAGGAGGGAGCGTAAACCTATATTTGCCCAAGGGACTGAGGAGAGAGAGAGTGAGGGAGCGGCTGGCTGTGTGCTGTTGATACTGACTGACTTGTAGAACTGTGACAAGGCGGTAGCCAGAGTGCGCGCTGCTGCCTGTCGGCAAACGTGTGAAAGCGCGTCGCCGCCGCCGTCGTTGTCGACATCCACTCGACTCTCGACGACAAGACACAAGAGTTTCCCCGCCTGCCTCTCTCCCTCCAAGAGCGAGAAGAGCCTAGCGTCTTGTGCTGTGTGCCGCGCTATGGGGCAAGCCGATCCGCTGAAGAACCCGTCGGCCGCCGCCGCCGTCGCCGCCGGCTTCCCCATCCAGCTCCAGAGCCACCCCTACCCGCCCCCGGGCTACCCCAGCCCGTCCGGGCATCCCTACGGTCTACCCTCCGTCCTGCAGCAGAACAGCGGGCCTCTGGGCCCCGGCCCGGCCGCCCCTGCCCAGAGTGCCGCCCAGGCGGCCAAAGAGGCCAAGAAGCAGGCGGACAACGACCGCGTGAAGCGCCCAATGAACGCGTTCATGGTCTGGTCGCGAGGCAAGCGCCGAAAACTGGCCCAGGAGAACCCCAAGATGCACAACTCTGAGATCAGCAAGCGCCTGGGCCAGGAGTGGAAGACCCTGTCCGAAGAGGCCAAGCGGCCGTTCATAGACGAGGCGAAGCGCCTGCGGGCCATCCACATGAAGGAGTATCCCGACTACAAGTACCGCCCCAGGCGCAAGCAGAAGACCATTCAGAAGAAGCAGCAGCAGCAGCAACAGCAGCAAGTCCAACAGCAGCCGCAGCAGGCGGCCCAGGCCTACCTGATGGCGCCGCTGAAGTACGGACCCCCCGCCGGGGTGGCGGCCCAGAACGGACCCCCCGCCGCTGGGCTCTGGACCTCGGCGGGGGGCCCGGGACCCGCCGGGCCGGCCGCCGCCCAGTACTTCATGGACCCGGCGGCGGCCAGCTACCAGCAGCAGATGGCCGCCGCCCGCTGGCCCTACGACATGGCCCAGATGGTCAACCCCTACGCGCCCTACGCCCAGCACCCCTACGCCACGGCCGCCGGCAGCCCCTCCACCTCGCTGGCCTCCTCCGGGACGGGTTACCCGCCGGGCATGGGCCTGCCCCTCAAGTCGGACCCGGAGGCCGGCTCGCCCCACGGAGGCGGCGGCTCGCCCGTCGTCGACCAACAGGCGCAGAACGGGCCGCTCTTCCCCGAGTCCGGGGTAACCCAGAATCGGCCGGGCGTCCTGAGTTCGGCCTTCGGCCTGGTGGACCCGACCGGCGGCGGCGTCGTCAAGGCGGAGGGCGAGGCCAGCCTAACGGACATGATCACGCAGTACCTGCCGGCGGCCGGCCAGGCCGGGCCCTACCCCACCGGCCAGCCCTACGGGATGCCGGACCCGCGTCAGCTCTCCCTCTCCGGCGTGAACGGACTGTGAGCGGTCGCCGGTCGGTTCGACGTGTCTTGGTGCCCCCGCGTGCTGTGGTACGGTAGATTCCCGGCCTCAATTTGACGTATTCGCGCGCGCGAATTCCGCCCAGTAATTCACTTACCCGTAGATGGTTTCTTGGTCCTCTGTCGTCTACGACCAAACTTGCCGCAGCTTGCTTACTATACGCTGTCCCCGCTCTCTCTCTACTATCGCTGCGTGGCGCACAATCGACAGTAGCGGCATAATAGCCGTGTACAAAGGCCCAATAATGACGACAAGTTTTACAATAGTATGACTGCCTAATTTATTCGAGTTTCGTTTCGACGTGTGATGCTTCTCGGTTCCCTCTGCGCACCAGTTTCGTGCCCTCTAAGCGTGACACGATTACCATTTTGTGGCAATGACATCGCGTATTGTTACGTTGGCATGATGATCCGTTATTACTGTAGCGTCCCACCTTTCCAAAGTTTGACACCGATCACGCGTGAGCTTTGGAGTGTCACTTCGTGGCTTTAAGCAGTGTATAAAGTCGAGTGATTTCAAGTGTTTTATGCTAGCGTTTCGTGCCGCGTCTGAAACACGAGCTGTTGGGATTTCGAAATTACAGCGATTGAAAATTTTTGGAAACTCTCAACCGCTCGCGAAATTCAACGACGCCATAGCTGGAACAGTGACCACATCTGTGTCTGTAGGGCAGAGAAGATTTTAGAAACGTTTTCGGCTTTTACACCGTGATTTTCGTGCCAGCGTGCACTCTTGTTTGTTTTGAGGATTTCTTTTCGTTGTAATCCATTCGTTCGCGAAACTGTGCTGCGTTTTAGCTTTAGAAATTAGCTACGAAAATCTTGTTCGGACTTGAGAAACTCGTTCGCTCGTCGCGAGTGTGCTACTAATCCGCTGTTCTCATTTCGTTGGAGTCAGCTTTATGGTTTGGCGCGAAGAAAACACACGATTTTATGGAGAACTTTGGAAAAATCTCGACGCTTGCGCGGAATCACGCAGCTGCCACCCTCGTTTGGGTGACGAAGGACTAAAGCCCGTCTACGACCGCAGTAAACCCAGAACTATAACACGGCCGAGTTTCATCCAATCCTCTCTACTAATCTCCGAATCTTTGTTTGTTTGTTTGTTTGTGTGTGAACACGATAACTCTCGACAGCGGCGACGTATCCCGGACATGTATACATTTTCGGAACCGCCTTCCGCCGGGCACCATCTGGCCGAAGTTTGGTCTTGGGCCGCCGCCTAAATTCGGTCGAAATTCCGAAAATATCGTTTTTTTGGCACATTTTCGGCGCTAACTCCCGACTGCGGCGGCGGATCGCGACGAGCCGTGCATCAACGGAACCGCCGTTCGACGCTGCACCTTCTGGCCCAAGTTTCGTCTTCGGCCGCCGCCTAAATCGTGCGAAATTGGCGATATTCGGGCAAATTTCGGCCATTTTCGGAACAACATTCTTCGCAACGACGATTACGATTCCGCCATAGTAGGGCTTGCTTCGCTGTGAGACCCAACTTGCGCTCAAAGCGCTCCATTTGCTTTACACGCTGTCAAAGCACCGTCGTAGACGTTCGGAAGGGCTTTTGCGGTTCGCTGTGAGACCCAACATGATAACAATATGCTTTACACACTGTCAAAGCACCGTCAACACGGGGTTTCGTTTCCTGCCCAAGAACGGTGCAACGGCGCACGAGTCACGGGCACAGGCGAAGCGCAAAACGTCGGTTTGTCTTCTGACCAAGAACGGCGCACGGGTCACGGCCACACGCGAAGCGCAAAACGTCGCTTTGTCAGGTGCCACTGTCACGGGCGGTCTTGAAGCTGCAGTGCGTGAGCTGCGCGACATCGGTCTCTGAAGCTGCAGCACGTCAGCTGCGGGACATCGGTCTCTGAAGCTGCAGCACGTCAGCTGCGGGACATCGGTCTCTGAAGCTGCAGCACGTCAGCTGCGCGACATCGGTCTCGAAGCTGCAGCACGTCAGCTGCGGGACATCGGTCTCAAGCTGCAGCACGTCAGCTGCGCGACATCGGTCTTGAAGCTGCAGCACGTCAGTTGCGGGACATCGGTCTCTGAGGCTGCAGCACGTCAGCTGCGCGACATCGCTCTCTGAAGCTGCAGCGCGTCAGCTGCGCGTCATCGGTCTCTGAAGCTGCAACGTGCTATCGACGGGCTATAGACCCTAGTCAGAATAGCGATGTTGTTTTCATCAACTCTTCAAATTTTGCCACTTTCAGATCAGTTTGACTTTTTAGCTAATTTTTAACAGATACTAATTCTAAATTTTCAAAATTCGGTCTAGCGAAATCACTGCAGTTCCATGACAGGACGGGCCTCCTAGCGTTGAGTTCATCGGTGGCAGCAAAGCCCGTCCTTCTCTTACAGGGTATTATATCCCTCTCCAACAACTGAACATTGGTATAGATGTTATAATCTAGAAATGTAAAATTTATTTTTTAAATTTACTGATATCGTTTTACAATTGAATTGGGCAGAAACCTTGTTTTGTGGTATTTTAAGCTCAAATGTGTTCAATTAATCCATTCACTTGTCTTAATTTCAATGAGAAAGATTCATAAACCTTCTTTGTTAGTGGGATTGATCCAATCCTTTTTGACCACTCTTTTCACGCAGGGCATCTTGCGGGTTACACTCACCTCTGTAGACAATAATGTTAATACACACCGCAAAATACTACTATAAGGCTCAAACTCAGCTTAAACTCACGAAGTTTTCAGGAGGGCGGAAGGGACCTTGTTCGTCAGAGCGTCGTGCGTCACTGCGCACATGTAGCGGATCTAAACTACCACAAATTACAACAAATTACAACAAAATGCTACACAAAACCCACACAAAATATTAGCACCTTTTTGGACGCACCATGAAAATATTTGCCAAATGCTGCAAATAACCTGCCACCCATATGATAACCTTTGACCTGCAGAAACACCTGGCCATGATAGGTGAACGTGGTGTTCAAGAACAAATGACCTTTTCAGAGATCCATAAGAGTGTTGTATGAGATGGGGCTTGCTCCTCAGGCACTATGTTCACTCATTCTCAAGGAGCAATTTCAGCTGCCCAAGATGTTTCTTAACAGGGATGTTTGTATACAGACTTTTCACATCCCACACAGCAAAGCAGGGGCGATCTTCCATGGATAGAAAGATGACTCATAAGGATGTTGTAAAACTGGTCTGTGTCTGATATCAAGTATGCAGAAGGGACATAAGGCCGTATGAGAGACAGCAAAGATTTGGAAATAGTGTCATGCTCCGGTTCCAGCATACTGAAGACTGGCCGTAGAGGCGCCTGAGGTTTGTGCACCTTAGATGTTCCATAAAATCTGGAATGGCTGGCTGTAAATGTGGAAGCATACAATCGCTTCTGCGAAGCTGACAGCATCGCCAGTAGAGGCTAGTTGTTTCTAGTGTTTGATGAAGAGAGAAGCTCTCTCCTTCTGATGGACGAGAATAGGTTTGGCCAGACGTCTGTAAATATCCAGACAATTGAGATGCTCATGAGCCTCAGCATCATAGTCAACAGATGACATAAGTGACAGCCCCTTGCCTTTAAGCATATGCTGAGAACTGAAGGTCAAGCACTTATTGCTTGTATGTGGCGTTTCCGAGGATGAGAATATGAATCGTGTGTTAGTTTACTACACCATTGAGGCCGGTACTGACGGAAGATTGATGAAGATAAATATCGGGCAGTGCGACGTCACCGTATTGTGTTTCCGTCACATTTCGCTACCGTAATGAGTGCCCTTGAGTGCGTAAAATATTGAAGTATGAGTAAACGGCGCTTACTCTACAATTTCAAACCTAGTGTTGAATTCGTCATATCTAATCTGGTTGAGCGCGTCAGCGCTCAACCGCAATTTGTTCGGCCGGAGGCCAGTGCGCCCCCGGGTACTAGGGGTTAGGACTACGTCAGGTAGACTTAACCGATCGGGCTGAAACCAACACAAATCCGGTGTTTGTTTCGGGATTCGAGGTGCCATTTGCCGATTTCAGCGCCCGGTCGGTCAAATTTTTGGTCCTGGAGTCAAATTCTGAAAATCGAGCTTACAGTTGTCTCTGGGGTTGTCGCGGACGCAGAACACGAATCCAGTGTTTGTTTCTGGATTCGAGCTCCCCTTTGCCTGATTTCGGCGCACGGCCATCCAAATTTTCGGTACTGGGATCGGGGTTGAGCGCGTCAGCGCTCAACCCAATTTGTTGCCAGACCTGTCTGTGCATCCAACCTCCTGTGGCCATACCTGTCTGTGCATCCAACCTCCGGTGGCCAGACCTGTCTGTGCATCCAACCTCCGGTGGCCAGACCTGTCTGTGCATCCAACCTCCTGTGGCCAGACCTGTCTGTGCATCCAACCTCCGGTGGCCAGACCTGTCTGTGCATCCAACCTCCTGTGGCCAGACCTGTCTGTGCATCCAACCTCCGGTGGCCAGACCTGTCTGTGCATCCAACCTCCGGTGGCCAGACCTGTCTGTGCATCCAACCTCCGGTGGCCAGACCTGTCTGTGCATCCAACCTCCGGTGGCCAGACCTGTCTGTGCATCCAACCTCCTGTGGCCAGACCTCTCTGTTCATCCAACCTCCGGTGGCCAGACCTGTCTGTGCATCCCACCTCCGGTGGCCAGACCTGTCTGTGCATCCAACCTCCGGTGGCCAGACCTGTCTGTGCATCCAACCTCCGGTGGCCAGACCTGTCTGTGCATCCAACCACCTGTGGCAAGACCTGTCTGTGCATCCAACCTCCGGTGGACAGACCTGTCTGTGCATCCAACCTCCTGTGGCCAGACCTGTCTGTGCATCCAACCTCCGGTGGCCAGACCTGTCTGTGCATCTAACCTCCTGTGGCCAGACCTGTCTGTGCATCCAACCTCCGGTGGCCAGACCTGTCTGTGCATCCAACCTCCGGTGGCCAGACCTGTCTGTGCATCCAACCTCCGGTGGCCAGACCTGTCTGTGCATCCAACCTCCGGTGGCCAGACCTGTCTGTGCATCCAACCTCCTGTGGCCAGACCTGTCTGTGCATCCAACCTCCGGTGGCCAGACCTGTCTGTGCATCCAACCTCCTGTGGCCAGACCTGTCTGTGCATCCAACCTCCGGTGGCCAGACCTGTCTGTGCATCCAACCTCCGGTGGCCAGACCTGTCTGTGCATCCAACCTCCTGTGGCCAGACCTGTCTGTGCATCCAACCTCCGGTGGCCAGACCTGTCTGTGCATCCAACCTCCTGTGGCCAGACCTGTCTGTGCATCCAACCTCCGGTGGCCAGACCTGTCTGTGCATCCAACCTCCTGTGGCCAGACCTGTCCGTGTCCCCACACCTACAACAGCAATCCTTTTAAAGCAGACCTGTCTATGTCACCTCTCAGCAAACCTGCTCTCTGGGGCGCCCCCCCCCCCCCTGAAGGTGTCCACTCTGTGGACATGGACAGGGTGTGTATTTCAGGAAAGTTCCCCCCTGCTGGGGGGTAAGGACAGGTGAATTTGTTCGTCCTTATGAAGACTGATGATGAACAGGCTGTGTATCTCAGATGACTTCGGGCCCTCTACTACACGGACAAATTCAGCGTGCTCTGTATATGGGTGCCCAACTCTCACTAAATTATGAGTCTCTGTGTTTGTCGTTTGTGTACTTACTGCAAGCAAATCGCTCACCCAGCAGTAGTGCAGAATGTGCATTTACCAACGTTAATACCTCCAGAAGCTCTGTTAGCAGGTGAAGCCATCTACTTGCGTGCATGGCTGATCGGTCAAAGTGGGAGTTAGCCATGGGGTCCGTCACCCTTGGGTACGTTGCACTGAGTGCGGACATTGTGTTGTGTGAGATGCGGTGGCAGGCACTGAAGCCACACACGTGTGTTGATAGTGGTAGAGTGCGTTTGCCGCATGTACGTTGTGCGTACGTGATAAGCTTCGTGCGCGTGAACAGAGCACGCTGAATTTGTCCGTGTAGTAGAGGGCCCGAAGTCATCTGAGATACACAGCCTGTTCATCATCAGTCTTCATAAGGACGAACAAATTCACCTGTCCTTACCCCCCAGCAGGGGGGAACTTTCCTGAAATGTCCTTACTTCTTTGACAAGTTTTTAGGTCATTTGACCCCTCCCCCATGGTGATTTGTGTAAGATGGCCCTTGTGGCACTGAGTAACAGGCGAAATATTATCCAACCGGTTTCGGGCCCTAAACGGACCCTTCGTCAGGGGTAACAGTGACAACTGACAGCACACGACGCTTGGAGCGGCGCGCAAACTATCACTGTCATCTAAACATACGCATTCAGCGTCACAAGTCAAGCGTCGATGTTGTCACGCGTTTGATAGGAAAACCCCCATGGTATTGCACCCCCCCCCCCCAACATCCGGATCCCCCCTCCCCGAGGGGGCGCGTTGCAGGTACGCTCAAGAGCGTATGGAACACATCAAAACCAAACAAGCTGTGTGTGTAAAAAGTTCAACCTATACTTTGTGTCTGTCAAATCTTGGTGAACAGTATAGTGAATTTCATTCGCATAATTAGACGTATCTAGCGAAGGTATCTTGAAAACGTGTACCACAATTCAAATGCAGCTATTACCACGATACGGTTGTCTGTACAACTGATCTAAAGCTCAGTGATATCGCCGCGTTCGCTATATGGTATCGGCATGATACGACGCCGTTGATCTGAAGTTTTATACCTGTGGGAATACGGCACATCGAACAAAAAACTTGCCAACTGTTTGGTGCAGTCGTTCTCTACTAGGAATTTCGTTTGGTGTGCGATTTCTGCGTTATTACGACGCTTTTGACAATTTGTAGAATTTTGGCAAATTGTGGCGTATTTCTATAAAATTCCACAATTGCAAACAATTTACTTTTGTGTTACAAATTATCCGCGGTCTATGCTCTTTCGATTTCTGAAGAAATTTCGCCGCTAGTCCATCAGGCGACAAAATCGATTTTCGACTTTTTTATATTTTAATTGTGAATATCTCTAAAGTGCAGTATTTCAAAGCTGTAGAACCAACCATGTCACAAATTCTTATTGGCTTACGACCTTTCAATTTCTGCATTCACATTCGTCAATAAATGACGTTCTATTTTTGTCATTTTATGAAATTTTGACAAATAGTTGCGTATTTCTATGAAATTCTGCATATGCAAAAAATTCTTTTGTGTTACAAATTGTCCACGGCCTATGTTCTTTCCATTTCTGAAGAAATTTCGCCGCTAGCTCATCAGGCGAAAAAGTCGATTTTCGATATTTCTATATTTTAATTGTAAATATCTCCAAATTGCAATTTTTCAAAACTGAAAAACTATGTCACAAATTCTTACTGGCTTGCGACCTTTCAATTTCTGCATTCACATTTGTCAATAAACTACGTTCTATTTTTGTCAATTTATGAAATTTCGACGAACAATTTCGTATTTCTATCAAATTTCACATCGACAAAAAATTTCTTTCGTGTTACAAATTATAAGCGCTCCGTGCTCTTTCCATTTCAGAAGAAATTTCGCGGCTAGCACATCAGGTGAAAAAGTCGATTTTCGACATTTTTGAATTTTAATTGTGAATATCTCGAATATGCGAAATTAGCAACAGAAACGGACATTGGATCTATACTCAGCGACCTTGACTCTACTTGACCACATATGTCACATGTTTTACTTCGGTGCCACGGACACACAGACAGACAGACATTGTCATCCGTATATATACACCTCGCCGCGCTGAGGCGCGGCGAAAAAAGCACAAATTTCAATTCACACAAAATTCATTCCACAAACTTGATGGGGAAATTGACGATTGTGGGATTTTTCTCGATGTACCACTGATTCTTCGTGAACCGTTTGATGTAAATGATCAGAAATTGGGGCAGACGCGTCAATTCGAAGCGTTTCATGAAATTCTCGTTGTAGGTCTTGTATTCCTGCAAAAAAAACTTGAAAATTTCGGAAAATCTCAAATTTTCTGACGTTGTGATAAAGAAAACTATATGTAATTAAAAATCTACGGGATTTTAAGGGCACTGAAAATTTGGCGCAAAAATTTTACTGTCAAAGTGGATGGCTGATACGAAATCAGCAAAACTTACAAAGGTTACAAATTGAATTACAACAATTTCAACATCTTTCCTCAAGTTAATTTCGCCAAATTTCAAAACTCTCAGTCACTTCTACCAAACCCCCCCCCCCCCGTTGAAACCCCAAAATCTTCACCCCCCCCCCCCGAATGGTTATAATTCCTTCAAATTTCTCGAATTACACAACAAACTAACACAATTTCCACACCTTCTCATTCAGCCCATTGAATTTCTCCAACAGTTTACTCAGCGGCACTTGCGGTATGATGTTTTGCAAGTGTTCGTCTCTGTACAAAGGCGCCTGGGGCAAATCCAATGTTAGATAGAGAAACGGTAGCTCCTCCTCGCGCTCTGAAATTAATTGTGTGGGATTTTGCAAACAAGCTGTTTTAAAAAAGTTGAGTTGTTTTATTAATACAGAGTGGTTTGTGAGTGTTTTAAAGTGGAAGGGTAAAAGAGTGGATACTTTTGTAAAGTGTTTCGAAGGCTTTCCGATATGACGCGCGCCCGCCCGGAGTCCACTATTCATGCGCTACTTCTGACACGCTCCTTTCTGAGCGGTTGTTGCAGGGCAACATTGGGATCGCCCGGGATTAATTTTTTTAGCAGACAAAGTTGTTCGTAAGACAAGGGTTTAAAAAAACAAAAGTATTTCTTTAGGAATGAGTGTTCAACAACTGCCTCAACGTAAGCTTTCAAACGGTCGAACGAATGCCGCTCTACAATGTAAGACGAGCGAGGTAGGGCCGATTTGCTGTTTGAACTTTTGGGTTACTGTAGATCGCGATATTCAAACTTATGAGTTTCGACCAATAGAAGAACAAATGATCAGTGAGTCAAGAGCTATCCAGCAACTCAAGATCGTCTCTCTACGACGCACGCTGAGCGAGTTAGAGCGATTTCTATGCTAAAAACGCGAGAATGTCGCTTTTCGTGGTGCGTGTTTGCGTAATTAAGAAAACTTTAATGCCAAATGAAAGAGCGCGTCGATACCTTTTAGTTGACCTATCGCACGCCGCTCTACAACGTAAGACGAGCGTGTTAGAGCCGTTTTGCGTTTTGGACCTTCGGGTTACTGTAGCGCGCGCAATTCAAACTTTTGAATTTGACTCCTCTTAACGGAATTATCAGTGTGCCGAAACCTATTCAACAAACTCAAGATCGTCTCTCTACGACGGAAGACGAGCGAGTTAGATAAGTTTTGCGTTTTGAACTTTTGGGTTACTGTAGCTCGCGATATTCAAACTTATGAGTTTCAACCAATAGAAGAACAAATGATCAGTGAGTCAAGAGCTATCCAGCAACTCAAGATCGTCTCTCTACGACGCACGCTGAGCGAGTTAGAGCGATTTCTATGCTAAAAACGCAAGAATGTCGCTTTTCGTGGTGCGTGTTTGCGTAATTAAGAAAACTTTAATGCCAAATGAAAGAGCGCGTCGATACCTTTTAGTTGACCTATCGCACGCCGCTCTACAACGTAAGACGAGCGTGTTAGAGCCGTTTTGCGTTTTGGACCTTGGGTTACTGTAGCGCGCGCAATTCAAACTTTTGAATTTGACTCCTCTTAACGGAATTATCAGTGTGCCGAAACCTATTCAACAAACTCAAGATCGTCTCTCTATGACGGAAGACGAGCGAGTTAGATAAGTTTTGCGTTCTAAACCTTTGGGTTACTGTAGCTCCCGAAATTCAAACTTTTGAGTTTCGACCAATAGAGAAACAAATGATCAGTCAGTCGAGAGCTATCCAACCAACCCAAGATCGTCTCCGTACGACGCACGCTGAGCGAGTTAGAGCGATTTCTGCGTTAAAAACGCGAGAATGTCGCTTTTCGTGTTGCGCGTTTGCGTAATTAAGAAAATTTGTAATGCCAAACGAAAGAGCACGTCGAGACCTTTTAGTTGAGCTATCGCACGCCGCTCTACGACGTAAGATGAGCAAGTTAGAGCCGTTTTCCGTTTAGACCTTCGGGTTACTGTAGCGCGCGCAATTCAAAGTTTTGCATTTCGAAGTCTCTTAGCGACATTACCAGTGAGTCGAGACCTATCCATAAAGCCCAAGATCTCCTTCCTATGACTTTCCAACGCCGAGATATGAGAGCGTTACGAACGGACGAACGGACGCACGCACGCACGAAAAGCTCTCGTAGGGGTTCGCCCGGCTGAGGCTGGGCGAAAAAAATGAAAATAATATATCGTAAGCGTCCAATAAGCTCCCTCTCTCTCTCTTACGAGAGGGGGCCGCATAATAGAGGGGGTCAATTAATAGAGGGTCGCTTATTAGAGGGGGTCGCTTATTAGAGGGGGTCGCTTATTAGAGGGGTCGCTTATTAGAGGGGTCGCTTATTAGAGGGGGTCGCTTATTAGAGGGGGTCGCTTATTAGAGGGGGTCGCTTAATAGAGGGGGTCGCTTATTAGAGGCATACGTGTAACCAGGGGGGGGGGGTGCGGGGGGGGGGGGGGGGGTGGGTAAGCTCCCCCCCTAGCCGAAAGTGTACCCCCCCCCCCCCATACCCCCCAGGTACCCCCTCCCCCGCCTTCCCCAAAAGACCCCCCTAAAATTTCAAAAATTTTCGCCTGCGGCGCTTGCAAATAGCAAAATTTTCGCCTGCGGCGCTATATTTTGGACGTTTTTGACCAAAATTACGCGATTTTTGGCACTTTTTGGCCTATTTTTGCAAAATTTTTTTATTTTACTTTTTTGGCAAAATTTTTAGGTCATTTGCCCCCCCCCCCCCTCCAGGGGCCTCAGAACCCCCCCCCCCCCCCCCCCCCTGAGGGGTCCTATACTCCCCCCCGCCCGACCCCCCCCCCCCTGGCCGGTTGGCGCTTACACGTATGATTAGAGGGGGTCGATTATTAGAGGGTCGCTTAATAGAGGGGGTCGAATATTGGAGCTTTCACGCTATTCGGTAAAATGCGTAAAATGCAAGCGGATTCTTACGCCAAAGTCGTCGAAGTATTGAAATTACAACCTCCTGAATTTGTGGAGTTCACTTTATGATGCTAAGTACAGCACTTATGAAAATAAGCGCAAATAGTGCACAATATCGACTGCGGCCGTGTAAAATCACAAAGTTGGCGAGAATCTTTCTAAAGCGTTGAATTGAAAGGAAATTGTTGTAAAAACATTAGAAGTACCGCAGCGAACCAATAAGCTAGTCGTTTCGCACAAAAATCATCCAAAAAAGTGCAAGAATTATGCATGAAAACCTCTGAATTCGCCGCTGTTGATGCGTCGCACCTTTTCCTCCTCGCTCATTTCTACGGGCGCCACTTTGCGCGTGAAGGAGCGCATGCGACCCCTAAAATTCATTATTTTCGCAAGTACCCACCACACGCGGCTGCATTTTTAACGCGTTTCCAAGGCATTTTTGGTCAAACGCGAGTGAAAACAGCTACAAATAGCGCAGTCCATCGCCATGGTTCAAAAGGTATTGGAATTTACTACCCTGTGCGTAATTTTGAGCGAAACACGCAACACGCACCAAGTACTACGCCACGCCAGGCATTTTCGCAGAAAGCGCCTCAAATTTCACCGTGCAAAGCACTTTTTTGCTCTGTGCGTAACCAATGGCTAAGCACGCAACACGCCACCATAATTACGCACCTGAATGTTTTGTAAAGTATGCTGCTGCTGGTTTTCTTGGTACCGTTCAGGGACAAATGCAGCGTGTTCAGAAACCAGCTGAGAAAATCGGCCGCGTCGCCTGCAAAAAAATCATTTTCAAAAAATTTGGAGCAGTACAAATGAACACATTTCAACATTCCTTGGAGATTGAAAATAACGATCGGCCAAAGATTGAGACACAATATCTAGACCTTAAAACTGCTTCAATATGCCAAAATCAAAACACAAAAACAAAAACTACTACAAAATTTACAAAAACAAAAACTACTACAAAATTTTAGAATTTTAGAAACGTCAAAATTTCAAACCCTGTTGCGTGATCTGAAACTTCTTCTGGCTGCAAAGAACGACGGCTTGCAACATTTCGTGCGGCGAGACATGAGCCTAAATTTAACGGTTTTTCAATAAAACAAGCTGTTTTAAAAAAGTTGAGTTGTTTTATTAATACAGAGTGGTTTATGAGTGTTTTAAAGTGGAAGAGTAAAAGAGTGGATACTTTTGTAAAGTATTTCGAAGCCTTTCCGATATGCCGCGCGCCCGCCCGGAGTCCACTATTCATGCGCTACTTCTGACACGCTCCTTTCTGAGGGGTTCTTGCAGGGCAACATTGGGATCGCCCGGGATTATTTTTTGAGCAAGACACACGCATTTCTGAGCGGTTGTTGCAAGGCAACATTGGAATCGCCCGGGATTAATTTTTTTAGCAGACAAAGTTGTTCGTAAGACAAGGGTTTAAAAAAACAAATGTATTTCTTTAGGAATGACCGCTCAACAACTGCCTCAACGTAAGCTTTCAAACGGTCGAACGAATGCCGCTCTACAACGAAAGACGAGCGAGTTAGGGCCGATTTGCTGTTTGAACCTCTGGGTTACTGTAGATCGCGATATTCAAACTTATGAGTTTCGACCAATAGAAGAACAAATGATCAGTGAGTCAAGAGCTATCCAGCAACTCAAGACCGTCTCTCTACGACGCACGCTGAGCAAGTTAGAGCGATTTCTATGCTAAAAACGCAAGAATGTCGCTTTTCGTGGTGCGTGTTTGCGTAATTAACAAAATTTTTACGCCAAGTGAAAGAGCACGTCGAGACCTTTTAGTTGACCTATCGCACGCCGCTCTACGACGTAAGACGAGCGTGTTAGAGCCGTTTTGCGTTTTGGACCTTCGGGTTACTGTAGCGCGCGCAATTCAAACTTTTGAATTTCGACTTCTCTTAACGGAATTATCAGTGTGCCGAAACCTATTCAATGAACTCAAGATCGTCTCTCTATGGCGGAAGACGAGCGAGTTAGATACGTTTTCCGTTTTAAACCTTTGGGTTACTGTAGCTCCCGAAATTCAAACTTTTGATTTCGACCAATAGAAGAACGAATGATCAGTCAGTCGAGAGCTATCCAACCAACCCAAGATCGTCTCCGTACGACGCACGCTGAGCGAGTTAGAGCGATTTTTGCGTTAAAAACGCGAGAATGTCGCTTTTCGTGTTGCGTGTTTGCGTAATTAAGAGAATTTGTAACGCCAAACGAAAGAGCACGTCGAGACCTTTTAGTTGACCTATCGCACGCCGCTCTACGACGTAAGACGAGCGAGTAATAGCCGTTTTCAGTTTGAACCTTCGGGTTACTGTAGCGCGCGCAATTCAAACTTTTGAATTTCGAAGTCTCTTAGCAACATTACCAGTAAGTCGAGACCTTTCCGTAGAGCCCAAGATCGCCTTCCTACGACTTTCCAACGCCGAGATATGAGAGCGTTCCGAACAGACGCACGAACGAACGCACGCACGCACGCACGATAAGCTCTCGTAGGGGTTCGCCCGGCTGAGGCCGGGCGAAAAAATAACAGAAAACCAGGCAAGTCGTCCGGGGGACGCAGTATACTCCACAAATTGACGGTGACTCATCTGCTGTTGTGGCCCCCTGACACTCCCAATCGGAAAACTAATGCCGAATTCGTGATCTACATCACAGAATACCCCAGAATCGACATACAACACCCCTAACTTCCTATGGACTCGCAGAACCAAAATTCTGCACTTGGGGTACGGTAGCATGCGAATTCGTCATAGGTCGCTTAAACATCATCTAAACGCTAAACGAATGCCAAATTCGTAATCAGCGCCCCCGAAAACCCCGAAATCGAGTATAATATCGCGAAAGTCGACCCGACACCCAATATTCAAATGGACGCGGCAGGGTTACTGTAGCTCTGCAAATTTGCCAAAAACACTTTTCTGGACCAGATTTCAACGTAGAATCGTTTGAAACCACTTTTGAACCGATTCGGCAACGCATTCGAGCGCTACAGAAGCCGTAACGCGATAATCGCAATTTTCGACCCTGGAGTCAAAAAAGTTCCACCAAAATAACTTTTTTGTGTTTCGACCGATTTTCTTCCTTCATGGCTCATTCGATAGAGGACATCTGGGAAGGAGCACCAAAAGCGGTCTCGCCGCTCTAGCTGCTACCTAGCTCGCACAGCAAGCTGTCAAAGTCGGAAAAGAGCCAAAAATCGCGAATTTTTCAAATTTGGCGCCAAAATGGGTCCCGCAGCGATCCAATTCTTTTCTTCCACCCTCGGCCCCATCGAGTGCTACAACATATCAAAAGATAGTATATACCATTATATGCAACTTTTTCGAGTTCTACCTTGTTTAACCCATTTTCCAGTACTTTGAAAATTTAAATTTTTGAATTTCCCGCCAACGGGGTCCCGGAGCGTGACCCCATATGTCGTGCAGGGTGCCCACCCACTAGGCCTACCCAACGCAAAAGACCGTTTGCAAATCGGCCGCTGCACGCGCGAACGCCGTTGACTCAAAGTTTCTGCGTTTCGCGCACAAACGCTATATACTCCACACTTTTTTCGCCCGGCCTCAGCCGGGCGAACCCCTACGAGAGCTTTTCGTGCGTGCGTGCGTGCGTGCGTCCGTTACGCTCTCATATCTCGGCGTTGGAACGTCGTAGGAAGGAGATCTTGGGCTTTATGGATAGGTCTCGACTCACTGGTAATGTTGCTAAGAGACTTCGAAATTCAAAAGTTTGAATTGCGCGCGCTACAGTAATCCGAACGTCAAAACGTAAAACGGCTCTAACTCGTTCGTCTTACGTCGTAGAGCGGCGTGCGATAGCTCAACTAAAAGGTCTCGACGTGCTCTTTCGTTTGGCATAAAGACTTTCTTAATTACGCAAACACGCAACACGAAAAGCGATATTCTCGCGTTTTTAAGGCAGAAATCGCTCTAACTCGCTCAGCGTGCGTCGTAGGGAGACGATCTTGGGTTGGTTGGATAGCTCTCGACTCACTGATCATTTGTTCTTCTATTGGTCGAAACTCAAAAGTTTGAATTTCGGGAGCTACAGTAACCCAAAGGTTTAAAACGCGAAACTTATCTAACTCCCTCGTCTTCCGTCACAGAGAGACGATCTTGAGTTTGTTGAATAGACTTCGGCACACTGATAATTCCGTTAAGAGAACTCGAAATTCAAAAGTTTGAATTGCGCGCGCTACAGTAACCCGAGGGTCCAAAACGCAAAACGGCTCTAACACGCTCGTCTTACGTCGTAGAGCGGCGTGCGATAGGTCAACTAAAAGGTATCGACGCGCTCTTTCATTTGGCATTAAAGTTTCTTAATTACGCAAACACGCACCACGAAAAGCGACATTCTTGCGTTTTTAGCATAGAAATCGCTCTAACTCGCTCAGCGTGCGTCGTAGAGAGACGATCTTGAGTTGCTGGATAGCTCTTGACTCACTGATCATTTGTTCTTCTATTGGTTGAAACTCATAAGTTTGAATATCGCGAGCTACAGTAACCCAAAAGTTCAAAACGCAAAACTTATCTAACTCGCTCGTCTTCCGTCGTAGAGAGACGATCTTGAGTTTGTTGAATAGGTTTCGGCACACTGATAATTCCGTTAAGAGGAGTCAAATTCAAAAGTTTGAATTGCGCGCGCTACAGTAACCCGAAGGTCCAAAACGCAAAACGGCTCTAACACGCTCGTCTTACGTTGTAGAGCGGCATTCGTTCGACCGTTTGAAAGCTTACGTTGAGGCAGTTGTTGAACGGTCATTCCTAAAGAAATACTTTTGTTTTTTAAACCCTTGTCTTACGAACAACTTTACCTGCTAAAGAAATTAATCCCGGGCGATCCCAATGTTGCCTTGCAACAACCGCTCAGAAATGCGTGTGTCTTGCTCAAAAATTTAATCCCGGGCGATCCCAATGTTGCCCTGCAAGAACCCCTCAGAAAAGAGCGTGTCAGAAGTAGCGCATGAATAGTGGACTCCGGGCGGGCGCGCGTCATATCGGAAAGGCTTCGAAATACTTAACAAAAGTATCCACTCTTTTACTCTTCCACTTAAAAAAACTCACAAACCACTCTGTATTAATAAAACAACTCAACTTTTTTAAAACAGCTTGTTTGTGGAGTATAAAAACTAATTAAATTCGTAAATAGTACCTTGAACGCTCGGGGGTTCCACAGTTTGCGCAAAAGCTCCCCGAATCTTTGCGGCAAAAGCACTAATTTGTCGCCGGGCGGCCTTTTTATGGCATTATAGTTCTCCTCGCGCAAAAAATAGTTGCGCAGGGGCGGCACGTGAGATAGGGCCTAAACTGGGGAAATTTGAGGTAATTTGGTGGGTTTCGAGGAACTTTTTGGAATTTTATGGAGAATTTGGGAATTTTGACTATTGAATGAACGAAGTATGCAATCTTCGATTAAATAATTATGGCGCGTTACGGTATTTAGACCAATTTCGTCGCAAACAGGCTGAAATTTTACCACTTTCAACGGATAGGAGACTTTTGGTGGCGTTTGTACAAACCATCAACATATAACAACGAAAGTCCAACAAATTCAAACGTTGTTTAAAAATCTTAATCATTAAACTGTTTTTAACAATAACAACTTCTATTTTCGTTTATAAACTCACGTGCAACACGGCGTTACAGTAGTCGTTCGCCTTGATATTGTTCAGGCCTATCAGCCCTGGATTGTACACCATGCCTAAAATACGCGAATTTTATTAAAATATAGTCTAAAAAATCAAAATCGCGCCATTTTATACCGTATTGGGCGCGGCACTGTTTGCCGCTCGCGTCCAAATTCCCTATCATCCCTTTGGTGTACTTGGGCTGCAGCACGTACTGAACAATTTCGGAAAAATTTGTACAAAAATTATACAAACTTGGCGAAAAGTGGCAATATTTCCTAAATAAGGGAATCCGAATAGGAAGACAGCAAAAAGTGTTAATGTCGTCATTCAATTGGGGTAGACAGAGTTACGCAATTTTCACCCAATATTCATCAAAAGCAAAATATGCATCAAACTTCACAAATTTTACAGATTGTCACCAAAAGAAAAGCTATTTTCACGTATCTTCTAAAGATTACACATTTCAGTCTCCCATATATTCAAGTCTCGCATCTTTTTGAGGCAGTATTTTAACACAATACACCCTCGTGCCAAAAAAATTCGCCTGCGGCGCTAAACTTACCATTCTTTTCCACATTTTGTTCTCGAAAATGTGAAACTTTCGCCTGCGGCGCTGTTTGAGAACGGAAAATATAATATTACTTCCGGGTACATAATTCGTAC
>JASAMZ010003472.1:0-10529 GCA_030248115.1 Linhomoeus sp. GSCO2_2
CAGGCGTACGATCTCCGCCTAGTATGCTTAGCCTAGGCTCAGGCCTACGATGAGCCTCAGCCGCGAGGAGCGCGCCCTGAAGTCGGTGGTCGAGCTAAGCCTCAGCTGAGACCCGCCAGGCGCGACGTCGACCGAGTTTTAGTGCAAACTGTAAGTGGGGTGAACACTCCACCGTATACTTCACCTCCTGCTCAGGCTGGAGTGAGCTCCTTGCTCGCATTCACTTAAATACGTTTTCTGGACGTCCAGAAGACGTATACAGGCCTGCGCCTTCCTCCAATACGGATTCTGGACGGCGTGGCGTCCAGAATCCGTATATACGGATTTTGGACAGTGCAGCGTCCAGAATCCGTATATACGGATTCTGGACGAATACGGAAACTGGACGTAACATATATACACCTCGCCGCGCTGAGGCGCGGCGAAAAAAGGCGCCAAACTTTGTTTTGAATTGTCGTCGGTTACCGTAGTCAGTTTGAATTTCAAGCAGCGATAGTTCAGTTCCGCTTCTACTGAAGGTTTGTTTGTACTCAACAACCTATGTATCGGTGCTGAAAATTTTGTGCGATTATTCATCTCGGATGGTAGACGGAATACTAACACGCCACACAAACGCATGGCCCTGCCTCTCCAGGGTGATTTGGAAAGAAAACTCTATTGTGCCAAGTGTATCTGTGTCAGTTCTCAAGCAGCTGAAAAGCGGCCAATCCTATGAAGCCGTCGACGTCGCGCGGTGACCAGTCCAGTGCCATTGCTACATGGACCAGGCTGACCAATAGAAAATCATTTTAGTTTCAGTTTCAGTTAAAATTGTGGTCCTGGCTGAGTTTTAGTTTCAGTTTCAGTATCAGTTATGCCACCTCTCGAGTTTCAGTTTCAGTAAATAAAACTGAATTTCAATTATTCAAGGTCCAGGAATTCACGACGATTGCTCAAATCAATTTTTGTAGGGTGAAAATATAGTGCACTGCATCTAGAAGCGATTTCTAAACTTGTGATAGTTTCGATGAATATTTTGACCCAAATGATAACAAAACGTCTCCATTTGTTGCAAGATTTAGCAGAAATTTTACGTAAATCTGCTGAGATTGAGTGAAATCTGGTATTCAAATAACTGAAACTAAGCCGTGAGTTTCAGTTTCAGTTATGGAGTCCGTGCCAGTTTCGATTCAGTTTCAGTTACAGTTAACTGATTGTAACTTAAACTGAAACAGAAACTAGCTTAATGTTCTATTGGCCACCCTGTGGCATGGAGTTCTCCATCTGCAGTCAAAAGTTCAGCTTCGCTGGTTGATGCAGTGCGTACATTCAAATGTGCCTCCATATGCTGCAGAGTTGTTGAGTATAGGGTGGATTTCAGGCTGTTTTGTTATTAGCAAAAGCGATATTAAACAAGCTCCGGTATTAAAAACTTGAGTTTGTATTCTGACTGACATTTCAAAGAGTTGCGTTCTTTCTGCAGAGAGTGCGAGAGTTCATCGCCCGCATGCTCCGCTTCATGAGCCCCCGCTTCGCAAGAGGGTATTGCATAGCAATATTGATTTCGCCCGCGATTTGGCTTTTAGAGCAAGAACATCCCTCTTTCAAGCAACGCTTTTAAAAAAGTGACAAAAACTTGTAAAAGTTTTGGCAAACAATTGACAGAGCACAAAAGAGCGCACTATGAGCAATCAAACGGTGTCGCGCTTCTGCATGTAGCAAAGAGCGATCTTAGCGTCAAAATCCAGATAATGGCGTTTTCCGTGGTGCGTGTTTGCGTAATGTTAACAAACTTTTGCAGCCGCATGAAAGAACACGTCGAGAGCTTTCACCTGGCGTGTCGATTGCCACTCTATGACGTAAGACGAGCGAGTTAGAGCCGTTTTGTGCTTTTGCACCTTCAAGTTACTGTAACTCGCGAAATTCAAATTTGAGTTTCGACCAATGGTAGAACAAATTATCAGTGAGCCGAGAGCTATCCAAAAAGCTCGAGATCGTCTCTCTACGACGCAAGTTGAGCGCGTTAGAGCCAGCTTAGCGTCAAAATCCCGAATGGCGTTTTCCGCGGGGCGTGTTTGCGTAATTGAGAAGGTTTTACTGCCACATAGAAGAGCACGTCGAGAGCTTTCACCTGACTTGGCGATTGCCGCTCTACGACGTAAGACGAGCGAGTTAGATCTGTTGTCTGTTTTGCACCTTTCGGTTACTGTAACTCGCGAAATTCAAACTTTTGAGTTTCGACCAATGGGAGAACAAATGATCAGCGAGTCGGGAGCTATCCAAAAAGCTCGAGATCGTCTCTCTACGACGCAAGTTGAGCGCGTTAGAGCCAGCTTAGCGTCAAAATCCCGAATGGCGTTTTCCGCGGGGCGTGTTTGCGTAATTGAGAAGGTTTTACTGCCACATAGAAGAGCACGTCGAGAGCTTTCACCTGACTTGGCGATTGCCGCTCTACGACGTAAGACGAGCGAGTTAGATCTGTTGTCTGTTTTGCACCTTTCGGTTACTGTAACTCGCGAAATTCAAACTTTTGAGTTTCGACCAATGGGAGAACAAATGATCAGCGAGTCGGGAGCTATCCAAAAGCTCGAGATCGTCTCTCTACGACGCAAGTTGAGCGCGTTAGAGCGATTTTAGCGTCAAAATGCCGAGAATGGCGTTTTCCGCGGTGCGTGTTTGCGTAGTCGAAAAAACTTTTGCAGTCGCATGAAAGAGCACGTCGAGAGCTTTCACATGACGTGTCGATTGCCGCTCTACGACGTAACACGAGCGAGCTAGAGCCGTTTTGCGTTTTGACCTTCGGCTTACTGTAGCGCGCGCAATTCAAACTTTTGAATTTCCAAACCTCTTAGCTGAATGATCAGTGAGTCGAGACCTATCCGTAGAGCCCAAGATCTCCGCTCTACGACTTTCCAACGCCGAGATCTGGGAGCGTTACGGACGGACGGACGTACGCACGCACGCACGCCGAGCTCTCCTAGGGTGTCGCCCGCCTGAGGGCGGGCGAAACAAGCTCCGGTATTAAAAAGTTGAGTTTGTATTCTGACTGACATTGCATAAAGTTAAAAAAAAAAAACCCCCCCCCCCCCCCCCGCGTTCTTTCTGCAGAGAGTGCGAGAGCTCATCGCCCGTATTGCTCCGCTTCACGAGCTCCCCCTTCGCAAGAGGGTATTGCTTAGCAATATTGATATCGCCCGGGATTTGGTTTTTAGAGCAAGAAAATCTCTCTTTCGAGCAACGCTTTTAAAAAAGTGACAAAAAACGTGTCAAAGTTTTGACAAACACATGGCAGAGCACAAAAGAACGCACTATGAGCAATCAAGTAGTGTCGTACTTCTGTCCATGGAGCAAAACGAAGTTTATTTTTCTTGGCGCGTGTAGTACGTAGCGAGCCTTGGAATGACATGCCGAGTGTCGCTCTAATCGCAACATGAGCAATTCAGAAAGTTCCAGAGTAAAACTCAAAACTATTGTTTCTGTGATGCATGCTATAGTCAATTACAAAATGTTTGCTGACACATGAAAGAGCACGCCGAGAGCTTAAAATTGACGTGTCGATTGCCACTCTATGACGTAACACGAGCAAGTTAGAACCGTTCTGTGCTTTTGCACCTTCGGGTTACTGTAACTCAAGAAATTCAAATTTTCAAGTTTCGCAAACAATCCGTGAGTCGTGAGCTATCCACTGAGCTCAAGATCGTCTCTCTACAACGCAAATTGAGCGAGTTAGAGTGTGTTCGAATCTCGAGAATGGCGTTTCCCGTGGTGCGTGTTTGCGTAATGTTAAAAAATGTTGCTGCCGCATGAAAGAACACGTCGAGAGCTTTCACCTGACGTGTCGATCGCCGCTCTACGACGTAAGACGAGCGAGTTAGAGCCGTTTTGCGCTGTAACTCGCGAATTTCAAACTTTGAGTTGTGATCAATGGGAGAATAAATGATCAATGAGTCGAGAGCTATCCAAGGTGCTCAAGATCACCTCTCTACGACGCAAGACAGACGAGTTAGAGCCGTTTTGCGTTTTAAACCTTCGGGTTACTGTAACTCGCAAAATTCAAATTTTTGAGTTTCGACCAATGGGAGGACAAATGATCAGCGGGTCGAGAGCTATCCACTGACCTCGAAATTGTCTCTCTACGACGCAAGTTGAGCGAGTTAGAACGATTTTAGCGTCAAAATGTCGAGAATGGCGTTTTCGGCGGTGCGTGTTTGCGTAATTGAAAGAACTTTTGCAGTCGCATGAAAGAACGCGTCGAGAGCTTTCACCAGACGTGTCGATTGCCGCTCTACGACGTAACACGAGCGAGCTAGAGCCGTTTTGAGTTTTGACCTTCGGGGTACTGTAGCGCGCGCAATTCAAACTTTTGAATCTCGACTTCTCTTAGCGGAATGATCACTGAATCGAGACCTATTCGTAGAGCCCACGATCGTCGCTCTATGACTTTCCAACGCCGAGATCTGAGAGCGTTACGCACGCACGCACGCACGGACGCACAGACGCACGCACGCCGAGCTCTCCTAGGGTGTCGCCCGGCTGAGGCCGGGCGAAAAAATGCAAAAGCAAATACGGCAGATTAACCTTAAATGAGGCAAAGATGCACATTAAATCAGACTCCTGAGAATGACGCTGAAACTAGTTTCAGTAGTGCGTGCTGAAACTAGCTAATACCGATACTTTTAGTGGAGTTTCAGTTTCAGATTAAATATAGCTACGCCGAGCTTTTGATAGGGTTCGCTTGGCTGAGGCCTGGCGAAACGAGTGCTTTGCATCATCTCAAGAGAAACCCCAAGAGCGAATGCGAGCCTTCTCGCCATCACTACACGACACTGTGTGTGCCGGGCGCGTATTAATGGTCACTGGGGTTCGACAAGACGTGACAATCCTTCAAATTCCTCATAATCCCATTTTATGCCAATGGTCCACTTGCTTCTGAAATAGAAATGAAGCGTACATACCACGATACTATGACACGCCAGACAACGCATTCCATAGGCTGCGCAGAACATGGACTTGCGGGTACAGCAACATGAATGAACATGTACATCCGGGTGTCCACGAGTTGTGTACCTTGCATATTGATGGCGCGGCCAACTCGGCGCGGGACAACTTGGCGCAGGGTTAACTTGGCGCGGGACAAATTGGCGCAAGCCTCAGCTATCTCATTCTAAATGAGTTCGCGTTAAATAACTGATTGAGTCCGCACCCCTTTTCCAGCGCCCTTCAAATGATGTCGGCACCGTCCAGAAGGGCGGTCCATAGAGTAGCCGAGTCTACCTGATGAATCGCTAAAGTGGAAGCTACTTTAGAAAACTGGTCCAAAGGGCCCTCACAGCTTAGACTCAGGCGCTCGCTTAGGCTTTGGCTGAAGCTTAGGTTTAGGTTTGGGCTCAGGCTTAGGCTGAGGCGTAGGCTCATTGTCAGGCTCTGGCTAAGACTTGAACGTCCGTATGGTTTCTGCACAATTCTTTGGCAAGGCAATTTATTGGCGGCTTAGGCTTGCGCCACGTTAACCCTGCGCCAAGTTAACTCTGCGCCAAGTTAACCCTGCGCCAAGTTGTCTTACGCCAAGTTAGCCGCGCCAAGTCGGTCGCGCCAAATTGGGGTCGATCGCCCTAGCGCAAGGAACCAAAAGTCACTAACTTGAGTCGGTGGCAAGGGCCTGACGGACTTTGTTGAAGAACCAAAATATATTTTTTGCATAGGATATTGTGGTTGACCCAATGGACTTTTCCCCACTCTAGCATGTCGGGCACCAGACTGGGAAACGCGCTACAGAAACCTTGTTGCCAATTCCCTCGAACGAAAATTGAAACTCGCCATTGGTTCCCTCCCACACAATAGCTCTAGTACCGTAAATGCTCCAATAACCCATTGACCAACGTTCCGCCACATATGCTCCTTGTGGAACGCTGGCCTCTGTCATTTTTGGGACAAAATCTTGTCAGACAAAAATTTTTACCATAAAAATGATACAAGGCTGTTATCTAGACAATCAACGACGGTTTTAGCTCATGTTGCCAATTACCTAAATCTTGCCATGTCAAAAACTGGCTGCCAGTCAAACCGGCATTTTCCTGCATTTGAAAATTTGACCTCTGGACATCTTGGAACACTGTAACATTATGTCTGACAAGAATTTTGACTGTCGAAATTCGAGCCACCCCCTGGAACGCTGATGGCACCTGAAGTCTGGAACGTTGGTCAAAGGGATGAACGTCCCTCCCCCTGCGAATAAATAAACAAGCTGTGTGTGTAAAAAGTTCAACCTATGCTTTGTGTCTGTCGAATCTTGGTGAACAGTTCACTGAATTTCATTCGCATAATTAGCCGCATCTAGCGAAGGTATCTTGAAAACGTGTACCACAATTCAAATGCAGCTATTACCACGATACGGTTGTCTGTACAACTGATCTAAAGCTCAGTGATATCGCCGCGTTTGCTATATGGTATCGGCATGATACGACGCCGTTCATCTGAAGTTTTATACCTGTGGGAATACGCCACATCGAACAAACAAGTCTCTTTTAAAAAGCGGAGTGGTTTTGAGCTTTGAATTTTTACTGAGATTGTATCAAGGCCCTTTCCGGTTTCGTGCAGCGTCTTTGACTCTCCTCGCGACTACACTTTTTGGAGTGGTCTTGCTACGCAACACTGGTATCGCCCGGGTTTAATTCTTTACACCAAGAAAATCATCTTTTCAGACTAAATTTAAAAAAACCACTGGAATCTAACGCAAAACTACAGATTAATTGTGAGCATGATTTGATGTTGGCTTGCAGTGAGCTCTTCAGCGATGTCAAGGCCGCCGCTTTGCAACGCACGAGTGCCAAGATATAACAAACCAAAATCTGCAGCTTTCATCGCGTTTTGGTTACTGTAGCCCTCTCATTGACCTTTCGAAACTTTTTGTTGTCGGATTCTTGCTCAGGAGGTCGAGCGCTTCATTTTGATATGCGATTCGACTAGGTTCGATGAAGTTCTGACTTTTCGCGGACATCACTTCGGTATACTGTAGCGCGCAATTTTTAAAACTTGTTATTGTTTCGACGTTCGCAGTTCGCGAGAGTAGTCCGAGGGCTACCCGTCGATGTGTCGAACTCAACCCAGCGACGTCAGACAAGCGAGTTATTAAGCCCAAAGCAAGCGTGTCGTTTCCAGTTTTCGACGCGGTTAAGTTACTGTAGCTCTCTGTTTAAACTTTTGAAACTTTTTGTTGTCGGATTCGTGCTCAGGAGCTCGAGCGCTTCACTTTGCTACGCGATTTGACTAGCTTCGGTCAATTTTTGTCTCACAATGGACCCCACTTTGGAATACTGTAGCGCGCGAGTTTGAAAACTTATTTCAGTTTTGAACACTCAGATGGCGAGAGTAGTCCGAGGGCTACCCGTCGATGTGTCGAACTCAACCCAGCGACGTCAGATAACCGAGACCCTGTTCCCCAACCCATACTATACGAAACCAACTTATCTAAACCGCCGTATAAACCAAGAAATCCAAACCAAAAATCTAAACCAACCAGCTAGACTTCTGTCTAAACGAGCTGTTAAATTATAGCTAGGCCGCATTATCCAAGAGCCCGATATGCCCGATAACTATTAACTAGAGAAAGAAAGGCAAAAGCAAGTCGAACGATATTCACGAGAACCCGACTCCGTCCCGAATCATATACGATACCTAAACCAACTATCTAAACCGCCTATAAACCAAGAAATCCTAAACCAAAAACAAACCAACCAGCAGACTCGTCAAACAGCAAATATAGCTAGGCCGCAGAATCCATAGCGATACGCCCACAAGAAAGAAAGAAGCAAAAGCAGAATCAAACCATCTCACCCAAACACAAACCCCTCCAAACCCCCCCAACAAACAACAAAAGAGATAAGTCAGTCCGCGCTTCAAAACCATGCCGCATCTAAACCAAAAATTCTCAACCAAATTCGTCTAAACCAATCAGAGACTAGGGGTTGAGTCAGCTAAGCCCGAATAAAACGCGTCGTTTCCAGTTTTCGACGCGTTTTGGTTACTGTAGCTCTCTATTTAAACGTTTGAAACTTTTTGTTGTCGGATTCGTGCTCGCTCAGGAGCTCGAGCGCTTCACTTTGATATGCGATTTGACCAGGTTCGGTCGACTTTTGTTTCAAAATGGACCCCACTTTGGGATACTGTAGTGCGCGAGTTTGAAAACTTATTTCAGTTTTGAACACTCAGATGGCGAGAGGAGTCCGCAGGCTACCCGACAATGTCTCAAACTCCATCCTACGACGTCGGACGAGCGAGTTATTAAGCCCGAAGCAAGCGTGACGTACGTCGTACGTACGACGTACGCACGCACGCACGCACGCCAAGCTCTTGATAGGGTTCGCTCGGCTGAGGCCGAGCGAAAAAAAGACACTGGAATCTAACGCAAAACTACAGGTTAATGGTGAGCATGAGTTGATGTTGGCTTGCAGTGAGCTCTTCAGCGATGTCAAGACCGCCGTTCTGCAACGAACGAGCGCCAACAGATACCAAACTAAAATCTGCAGCTTTCATCGCGTTTTGGTTGCTGTAGCCCTCTGCTTGAAGTTTTGAAACTTTTTGTTGTCGAATTCTTGCTCAGGCGGTCAGAGCGTCTTCATTTTGATATGCGAGTCGATTATGTTCCATGAAGTTTTGACTTTTCGCGGACTTTAGTTTTCGGAAATACTGTAACGCGCAATTTTTAAAACTTGCTATTATTTCGACGTCATAGCTCGCTAGAGGAGTCCGAGGGCTACCCGACGATGTGTCGAACTCAACTCTGTGACGTCAGACAAGCGAGTTATTAAGCCCGAAGCAAGCATGTGGTTTTCAGTTTTCGACGCGTTTTGGTTACTGTGGCTCCCTATTTAAGCTTTCAAAACTTTTTGTTGTCGGATTTGTTCTCAGGAGCTCGAGCGCTTCACTTTGATATGCGATTTGACTAGGTTCGGTCAACTTTTTCGGTTGAAAATGGACCCCACTTTGGGATACTGTAGCGCGCGAGTTTGAAAACTAATTTTGGTTCTGACTACTCAGGAGGCTAGAGAAGTCTTCGTAGGCTACTCGACGATATCTCAAACTCCACTCGAAACTAGGACGCTTATAGATGAGCGAGTTATTAAGCCCGAAGCGAGCGTGACGCACGTACGTACGTACGTACGTATGCACGTACGTACGCAGCGCCGAAGTCTTGTATGGGGTTCGCTCGGCTGAGGCCGAGCGAAAACAAGTCTCTTTTAAAAAGCGGAGTGGTTTTGAGCTTTGAATTTTTACTGAGATTGTAGCAAGGCCCTTTCCGGTTTCGTGCAGCGTCTTTGACTCTCCTCGCGACTACACTTCTTGGAGTGGTCTTGCTACGCAACATTGGTATCGCTCGGGTTTAATTCTTTACACCAAGAAATTCATCTTTCAGACTAAATTTAAAAAAAGACACTGGAATCTAACGCAAAACTACAGGTTAAATGTGAGCATGATTTGATGTTGGCTTGCAGTGAGCTCTTCAGCAGAGTCAAGACCGCCGCTTTGCAACGCACGAGTGCCAAGATATAACAAACCAAAATCTGCAGTTTTCATCGCGTTTTGGTTACTGTAGCCCTCTCATTGACCTTTTGAAACTTTTTGTTGTCGGATTCTTGCTCAGGAGGTCGAGCGCTTCATTTTGATATGCGATTCGACTAGGTTCGATGAAGTTTTGACTTTTCGCGGACATTACTTCGGGATACTGTAGCGCGCAATTTTTAAGACTTGTTAGTATTTCGACGTCACAGTTCACGTGAGTAGTGCCGAAGGGCTACCCGTCGATGTGTCGAGCTCAACCCAGCGACGTCAGACAACGCGAGTTATTAAGCCCGAAGCAAGCGTGTCGTTTCCAGTTTTCGACGCGCTTTAGTTTCTGTAGCTCTCTGTTTAAACTTTTGAAACTTTTTGTTGTCGGATTCGTGCTCAGGAGCTCCGAGCGCTTCACTTTTGATATGCGATTTGACTAGCTTCGGTCAACTTTTGTCTTAAAATGGACCCCACTTTTGGGATACTGTAGCGGGCGTAGTTCGGGAAAACTATTTCAGTTTTGAACACTCAGATAGCGAGAGTAGTCCGAGAGGGCTACCTGCTCCGATGCGTCGAACTCAACCCAGCGACGTCATACAAGCGAGAATTATTAAGCCCGAAGCAAGCGTGTCGTTTCCAGTTTACGACGCGTTTGGCTTACTGTAGCTCAATGTTTTAAACTTTTGAAACTTTTTGTTGTCGGATTCGTGCTCAGGGGCTCGAGGCGCTTCATTTTGATATGGGATTTGAGACGAGGTTCGACTCAACTTTTCGAAAATTACCCCGACTTTTTGCAAATACCGTAACGTGCGATTCGAAAACTTATTTTGTTTCGACTACTCACAGAGCTAGGAGTTCGCGGGCTACTCGACTAGTGCTCCACTCTGTCCTACGACGTCAGACGAGCGAGTTATTAAGCCCAAAGCGAAATGACGTGATGACGCAACGACGTACGCAGATATGCTGTAGCTCCGACACGGAAGCAATACGAAACTGACCAAGAA
>JASAMZ010003473.1:0-15735 GCA_030248115.1 Linhomoeus sp. GSCO2_2
TAATAAAGGAAGCACTAGCCAATAAGCCATGCCCTCACTCCTCGAATGGGACGGCCTTGCGCAGTAGCGCGGCGACCTTGGCCGGCGTCTCCAGGGCCAGCTGCGAGATGGTCGTGACGCCCTGTGAGTGAAAGGCTCTGGCGCGCGAGCCGTCCATCCCACTCAATTTAATTAGCTCCGTCAGGTCGCGACGGACGCCGAACGCCAGACGCTCCGCGAAGCCGTCCAGCAGCGTCTTCATGTAGAACCAGCCCAGACGCTCGCAGAACGTCACTATCATGCCTGGATACGGTAGAATCGGTATGGGGATGCGCAGACACTTTGAGCCACATGGCATCTCCCAGACCACCGACCGGCATAGGTGGAAGCCTGCTGTTGCAGAGACTGCAGGAAGCCACGACTGCAGTTGAACTTCGCCGCGGTCGTCGTCAACGGCCGCTCGTTGACCAGATCGTGCAGAACAAGCGCCGTGTAGAATCTCTTGTGAATCTGAGTGGCTAAGCAGTAGCAGCAGTGACGCAACCGAGAGACCGCCAGGAGAACAGTCGCGCCCACCGATTCCGTGGTGCGCAAGGAGGTGCCGGCGCCCAGTCGCTTCCCCGGCTGGCAGGTGGAGCGGCTGATGAGGAAGCGCTCGCTGAGACCCACGCGCTCGCCCACGCGACGCAGGGGCGCCTCCATGGAGCACCAGAGGTCGTGGAAGCGGTTCCAGTCGAATTGGTCGCCCCACTGAGACGCCATGTGGATGGGTGTCACCTGTTGTTAGCGAAGCTACGCTACAAAATCCATACCATTGCAACGTGAACTTACTCAACCAACCAGATAGACCATGTGGAGTTCGGTGTCCAGCGACAGTGCTTCCGCGGCCTTGCGCAGGTCTTCGTAAATAAATAACGCGTCTTGCGGGCCCAGCGAAGACGCCAACGCCGCACATCCCAACTGAGTACCGCTGACGGTCGCCTCTCCTGTAATAGATACCTGGTTTGACGAGGGTATATGTAAATCTTCACAACTGGCGAGTACTGAGCGAACCTCTGGACACCAACTGCACCCCGATGAACTCTTCAAAGCACTCGGAAACTAGTGGACGATATTTCGCTCCAAATTCGTCCGGGCTACCACCATCCAAGGTGGCCATTAGCGTCCGCGACATGTACTCCAACGCCTGGTCTTCGTTGCACACCAAGCCACCAACCACAGCCTATAAGCGTGACTTGGTACCATCAATAATCAACTTCAGTCTGTTTGTGTTCATTTGCTAGATAGCACCTCCAAGAGAGCTCTCTTGATACTGTTCGTG
This sequence comes from Linhomoeus sp. GSCO2_2, assembly GCA_030248115.1. Lineage (NCBI taxonomy): Eukaryota > Metazoa > Nematoda > Chromadorea > Monhysterida > Linhomoeidae > Linhomoeus > Linhomoeus sp. GSCO2_2. The sequence continues at coordinate 1,301 of JASAMZ010003473.1, forward strand.
GGACCACCGTCGTCTACCACCAATGAACTCTTCAGAGGTGGCATGGGCGAGTTCATCAGTTGCAGAACTCGGCTTCGCTCAGACTCCTTGCAGATGAGCACGCTTTCGCCTACAAGAACAGGAGAACAATTGCGTTACGCGTGCTGTGCTATGTGTGGTAAAGTCTTCTAACAAGACATGGATGTGTTCGTAATATTGTTCTCAAGGCGCTGCTTTGCTCGTGAGATGGACAAGCGCAATTCAGTTTCGCAGGATCGCGTTGGAGGCGTGCGCGTCGGCGGTCAATTGTTCGATCGTCGACCTCGGAGCGGATCGGTCGATTAGCAAGGAAGAAAGAGGGCGCGCGAAAATGGCCACTCGCCGCGAGCGACAAAGAAAGGCCGCCGGCTCCGACCTCGGTGCCAGCGCGCCTAACTGGCCGCGCTGGCAAAACGCAACTTCTCCTTGCACTATTCAACTCCCTCCTGAGGGACGCTGCGCTCGAATATGCAAAGACGCCCCTCTCTACCACTAATTTTCGCCCGTTGTTATCGTTGCGACGGTCTGTCTGGCCGTCTACTGCTGGACAAACGATGGCCGTTGCCCACTTACAGTAGACGACCTGTCGGCCTATCTACTCTGTCTGAACATATGGACGAGAATCGAAGATCAGAATGCAAGAGGTCACTGGATTAGCACAATTTCCCATTTGCTAGTCGCTCTTCCAAATTGACTTGTGCGGGGGGAGCTACTGTCTGCTAATCAGAGGAACACTACTTCGAAATCGTCCACCCTAGTTTCTTCGCAAATGCTGTGTGCATGGTGGAAGAGGCTTAGCACGTCAGCAAACGAGGCCGGTCGTGGGTAGTTGCTGCTATCGTCCAGTCGTCTCAACTCAATTGTTCTTTTCGTTGTCTGCGTGGGGGTAGCGCGGAGCAATCTTCCTCACTCACTCCTTTTCGTCCACCCAAGCAATATGGGCTCATCCCAAATGTTCACAGGACAGGGACGGGGTCAGGCCCGAGTAGGTGAGAAATAATTAGGGCTTCCATTTGCTCAAGGCAGTGGCAAGACAATGGCGATGGGAGGGGCGCCGTCGGCGCCAGTCAGCACGATTGCGCGAGGGAACAATCTTGACTACTCTAAAGCCAAGTGGGGGGTCCCTGGCGTAACAAAAGACACACACAGCCAACAACTTGGCGCTAATGGCGACTGTGACATGCAATCGTCCCACTCGCGAAAATTGCCAGGCCGTCGCAACCGCAGTTCCCCCACCCCCCTCCCCTCTTTCCCCGACGAATAAACGCAGTAGGACAGTGCAATGCCCCCGAGCAGTTACTGCAGTACTGTATCTACGAAGCGCTGGTAATGTAGTAAATTTAGACTCTTCTGCTCATGCTAACTTGCCGCTTGCCAGACGATTTTGGCTCGTCGGTGGCACCAGCATTATACTAGAAGAAAGCTCATTGGATGTCGATTGCCTTCGCAAACCAATCACGGCACGGCGCTCCGCCTACTAGGCCACGCCCATCCACGACGGCCAATTCAGAACAGGCGCCTTCTTCAATCGCCCTCCGTTCAGCGACAACACGACACCGATTGCCGGCGGCGAAAAATCCGTTGTCGCCTAATCTTGTGCAAGCAATTCCAACTCCCAAACCTGTGGTCGGCCACTGCTTGGTCAGCCTGCTTTATGTTTGCCAACACCCATCCGCATTTCGGCGGCGCCGTCACTGGCGGTCGTGTTCCCTCCTTTGCCATTCACGAGTTGCTTGGATTAGCGAGCGGAGCTTCCCCGGTCAGCAACGGTAACGCGTCCAATCAGACGTCACCCCTGTTCGGCTGCGATGCGCCACCCGGCGTTGGGCTCTTCGCGCCAACCACCTACTGCGCCACGTCAACTTCTGGTGGAAAACAGCTGCACCAGTCAACGGCCGATCCGAATGCGTATTCCGCGCAGCCTGCTACCGTCTATCAGCAGACTCCTACAGCGACCTACAAGCGCCAACAAGCCGCCGTCGCTCTGTTCGGACTGTCGACCCCAGTCGCCGCTCCAAACCACTACGCCTTCTCCCAGCAGCAGCAACTGTCTACCGCCGTTGCGCCGTCGACGCAGGGTAATTGTTGTTCTTCTTTTGTATCCTTTGGTTGATCCTGGGTCAGTCTTCAACTCGAATGCATTCCTCCTTCCGCATTGTTGACACCGGCCATACGCGGCGCGACACAATACAATGACAGGGCCACCAACCGTACCCGCGAACGCGTGCAAATGACCTGTGCGCAGCGCATGTTCACAAACTTTGTCAACGAGTTGCAGGCTTGTAGCCCTTTTCGGGTAACAGGCAGAAACAGTTGTTCGACACCACCTGGCAAGAGATTCTACACGGATGGCAAGAGATTCACATCAACTCAAAATACGCTATCTAACTGAATAGACGAGCAGTCGCCAACATGCCCTGCGTGTTACATAGGATAGAATCGAACCGACTAATTTTCGCCTTTCGACAAAGAGCTGTAGGCGTGAACGGAAGGAAAGGAGGAGCGGCGCCCGCCGACGCCAACGGCGGCCTTATGAAAGGGAACCGAAAACTCAATTATTGACGACAACTCTTCATAATCAGAGCAAGTGGCGCTAAGAAGGCTCGTTTAGAGCGCTTAACCATTTGTGTCGCGAACAATTTCACGATTACAGGAGACATATGGGCTAGGAACAATTGCAAATGGCTCTTGGCTCCCATCCCATTGCGCTGCGTCTCGTCTTTGACTGGGTGTAAAACGGCAGACCGGCGCTTCGTATTGAGTTAAGCCGACGGCAAAAGCCGCCAAAATTTGTTTAGCCGAAGAGCCACTAGAGCCACTTAGGGATGCCGCGCTAGCGAAGCCAAGCGCTGCGTCCACTTGATTAGCACCACGAGGCATCAAGAGGACCTTTTGGGCTGCACACACCGTATAGCATCGCCAACACGCTATTGTGAGAGCCCGGCCCGGCGTCATGTAGATTCTACACGGTTGCTAATATCAGGCGATAGCTGCCAATCGTTTTCAGATTGTAAGAACGGCGCAGCACCAACGACACAAAATTCGCCGTTCGGAGGGCCCGGCTTGCTGCCAGCCGGTGTGGGTTCGACGTCGTCTTCATCTGGAGAATTGATCGGCTCCTCCTCTTCGGACGAACTGAACAGCAGCGCGGCCAGTGCCACTCAACAGCAGACGGCCGTCAACGCTTTGAATCGAGCGACACAGCAACAGAAACGGAAGAAGAGACGGCACCGGTATGTGGTTGCAGTTCGACAGCTCCGCCGTGTCAAACTCGCCACTTGCATTTTAGCACGATCTTCACCCAGCAGCAGATCGGCGAACTTGAGAAGTCGTTCAAGGACGCCCACTATCCCAACGTGCAGGAAAGGGAGGCGATTGCTTCCAAGACGGACCTGCCCGAGGACAGAATTCAAGTAAACGAGGGATATAGGCTATTGAACAAGTCACCGATTGAGCAGCTGATCAATCGTCTCTATCTGCTTCAGGTGTGGTTCCAAAACAGACGTGCCAAGTGGCGGAAGACAGAGAAGTGCTGGGGAAAGAGCACAATCATGGCCGAATACGGTAAGGCAAAGTCGTCCTCTTGCCCTGCCCTTCGCCTCTTGCTAGGTACACACTGTACGTCACAATAGCCAACTCTCAGAAACTGCATATTGGTCAGGCTTATACGGAGCCATGGTACGTCACTCCCTACCTCTGCCGGAGACGATCACCAAAAGTTTGAATGATGGAGACACCGACGACTCGCCAGCTCCGTGGCTGCTGGGTCGGCCAAACAAATAACGACCCAGTCAACAATAACTACTGTAGCTCTGCTATAATATCATCTTTCTCAGGAATGCACAAGAAGTCCATCGAAGCCTCCAGCCACCTACAGTCGATCGAGGCGGCTGTCGATGATGAGGACGACGAAGAGGACGGCGCCAGAGGCGACGTCGAGACGGCCAGCGAGCTGGGACGACGGGGCAGAGAGAAGTGCCCGAAGAGAAAGACGGCCAGTCAACACCACGGGCCGCCGGCCAACTTCAACGCCTTGGCGAAGCAGAGTGCTACCCCCACGAGCCGCACTGAAGACGTCGCTTCGCAGCCCTCTCTCCAACAACAGACGCTGACCGCCGGCCTGTTTCAGCTGGAGCAGCTCTATCAGTCGATGACGCCCTACCACCAGCACCATCACCAACAGCAGCAGCCACAAGGTTACCACTCTAATCAAAATTTCAACATCAACGTCGTTTCCCCTCACGCTAACAACGGCACAGCAACCCTGTTCTTCTGATAGAACGTTAGGATGCCGTTTCTCAGCCGTCTTCCTGCGCAGCCAGTTTCCATACGTCGTTCCCTTCTGCTTTCACTGAGAGTTCTGCGTTCGTGATGTTCTCATACAGTTGCTCTTCTCCGTTCTGTCGATCGCTGGCCAAACGTGCAACTCATTCTTCGTCCGATCATTTGTGCTCTATGTAGTGTCGTCTGTCGTCTCGTCGCCGTGTTCTGGCGTAGAGCTTCTGTGAAGACGCCGCCCTATCGCTACTGTTTGTTTCTCCTTGTATTCTTCTGAGCGCTGCCTGCGCTGCATCTGCGCCTGTTCTCTTGAAAGAAGGACGATTTGAGGACGGGGTCGTCGAACAGGCAATAAAGCCGAGACAAACCATAAATAAGGCGGGCGTTAATTTCCCTACGTCTCCCAGTCTGGAAGACAGAGGAGCGCGAGCGCGCTTCGCGGCCGCCGTTCGAACTAATAGCTATTTTCTAATCTCGAAAGGGGCGCGGCGAGCGGTGGCGGATAAAAGTTAATTGTGCGAGGAGCAGAGAAGGCGGCGTGGCGTCGTCGTCGTTGGCGCGAGCGAGCCCCTAATTGAAGTGGAACCGAGACAGAACAACGCGAGGGAAGAAACGAAACACCGGCAGAGTGCCTTCCTTCGGTACCGCCCATCCTCGCCCATGTCAACACGCGCCTGCCGCTCGCCCACTGGAAGAGGATACGCCGCCGCCGGTTAGTAGCCATTAGGGCGAATTAGCTCGAGCGCGGACGGCAGCGTCGCGCCACCGTCGGCTCCCGTTTCGTGTCCACTTTGCCGGCTTAGAGCGCAGTAGGGAAGTGCGTTGCGTCAGCGCTGAATCAAAACAATGCCCTCTTGACTCCGTGTCGCGCTGACATGTTCCTTCTTAGCGCTCTGCTGGCGGCAGCGACCGGCCAGAGTAGCTACCGTAACCCTGCGCGGGTCGCAGCGCTGATTAAGCCAATGACGATTAGGAAGCCGACAAGAGAGAGAGCGCCTGCGAGCAGAGAAGCGACCGCAGGAGACGGCCGGGAGGTTAGTTAGTCATGAAGGAAGCCAGCGGGCGTCCGGCCCACTTGGGAGACGCTAATAGGGTCGAAACGTTGGCGAGGCGGCGGCGAAACGTCAAAACAAGCGGCGCGATTGGTCTCCCAGAGAGAGCGAGTTTCCTCCGGCGGCCGCCCGCCGCGCCAAACGGGCTAACAAGCCGCCGCCGCGAGAAAGCGGGAGAGCGCACGCACCCGACGTGTCGACGCCCTTCCTGCCGGCTCTGCCGACCATCTGGCGATAGAGCGCGGGGGTGACGGAGGCGGCGGCCGACCGTATCACCACCCTCTTGGCCGGCAGGTTGACGCCGCTGCTCAGCGTCGTCGTCGCCACCACCACGCGCAGCACCCCAAGACGGAAGCCGCTCTCCAGCTGCTCGCGCTCCTCCATCGTCAGGCCTGGCGGATGTACAAGTTATGGATACTGTAGTCAACGCAAAGACTTGTAAGACGAAGGAACTTTCGAGTAGAAGCTACAGTAGCCACCGGCGTGATGGAAGCAGACGGCGAAAGGCAGCGTGCGTAAGAGATCGGCCGACGGCGAAAGGCGCTGGAACCTTTCCGCGAAGCTTTGCAGCGCGTTGTAGTCCAATACAGATGCCAAGCGCTGACCGAGTGGGCCTACAAAGGAAGCTCCGAACGCTTTGACGCTCTCCCAAACAAGTCACGTTACAATTTTCGACCACCACTGTCGCGCAGCAGTCCGTGGAAGCTCTTGGCGATCAGCGTGGAGAGCTTCTCGCACCAGAGCTTGCTGGAGCAGAACACCAGCACGCCACATCCTTCCAGCACCGTTTGCAGACAGAAACTGCAAACTCTGTCTACCATTAGAGGAACTCCACTTCACAGACCAATTCTGACACGACTTGGGTACTCCCCCACCCGACGACGTTGTCTGTATCGCCGGCGAATCTCAACTCCGGCGGCAGGGAAGCGCGGATTTCTCCCGCGCCGTCATACAAATCGCCGGCCATAGCAATCGATTCGGTCAGTGGAACCGGCCGGAAGTCGGTCCGAAACACCGCCGCCGACAGCCACCTTCCGAGGCTGTCCAAGTCTGATATCGTAGCGCTCATGCCTATGATATCCATGTGGATTCGGTCGTCGGGATCGCGATCGCTGTAGGAAATACAGTCAAGTCACTGCATGAGACGGAAGCCGAAGAGATGAGGTTCCAGCGAACCGATTGGCCGCTTCCGACGACAGGAACATCGCCTTCGTCAACAGCAACTCCAGTAGGTAGCCGCGACTCGAGTCGGCCACCATGTGGAGCTCGTCCACCACCAGACAGCCTGAAGTGGCTCGGAAGTAATAGCGCCGCAATTTGCGCTCCGATTTTCCAGAATCGACGCAGTAAGTAGGTACCTATCTTGTGCAGCTGTCCCTCCTCTATGAGTCGGTTGAGCAGGGCGTTCGCTTTCTCGATGGTGCAGACGGCGACGTCGAAGGAGCGAAGGCCGCCGGGCGGATTCGACGTGCCCATGTAGCCCTCGACGCGCAGACCCACGCTGCGACACAGGCGCTGAAGCAGGACCGACGACTGATGAAGAGCCACTGAGTTACGGTATGAACCTAGCAGGGTCGCGAAACTAGCCACGAGAAGCTCTAGTGCGCGTCGACTCGACTGAATCAAATCCAAACGCCGACAAGAACAGAGCCGACAGAATTCACCAACAGACGATAACAGTGACAACCGCGACTGATTCAGACTTCAACGCTTTCTCTCACTGATTGTTGCGCTGTCTTCCAATGGCAAACCTGCAGATAGAGCATCTTCTCTCGAGCCACCGAGATGAAGGGTAGGATGAAGAGGCCCTTCTTCCGCGTCCTCAGCACCGAGCGCAGCAGCAGCACTTCCGCCACCAGCGTCTTTCCGGCGCTGGTGGGCGCGCTGTACACAAGCTTCGTTGCGCCTTCTTCGGCTTCGGCTGCGCTGGTAGTGACCAGCTTCAGGCATTCCGCTTGCCACTCGAACAGTTCCCGGATCCCAAAGTCGCTGTAGCCTCGCACGAGAGAAGGTGGCAAGTCCAGTGAGGACAGACTCAGCGAAGTCGCCATGATTCGATGGTTGTCGGCGCGAAACTTGAAACTGAATCAATATCTTTAGAGTTTAGCTGCAAAATGTGTTCAATTCCACAAATCGCAAGCAATCGCAGCCTTCAGCGATTCGATCCAACTTCGCAACATCAACCACCACACACTTTTGAATTTTGAATCTCACCGTATACCAAAGTGTGTATTCAAACATGGATACTGTACAACACAGATTCAAATTTCGCTACATATAGAGTCACAACCAAAGAAACACATGTACTCTCCAACCGCCGGAAAGCGATACACTCCACATAGCTAATAACAACGTAACAAGAAGGGCATGAAACCATTACCACGTCTGAACTACAAAGACGACAGCAACGACAGGCAAGTGAGAGAGACGAGAAGGCAAGCGTAGGCGGAGCACAATCATAGTAGTGGCAGTGGGCTGGGCACCGTCGGGACATTCGAGTGGCAAGCAACGACGAAGACGACTACAAGTTTTGGCTATCATCAGGTGTACTGTATGTCTCAAATCTCAATCTCAGTAAGGCGTCGTGTTGGTGGCGGAGGAGGGAGGGGGCGGCCTGTAGAATGGCTGGTAGAATTCGTAGGCGGAGGAGGGCCTCTGCAGCGAGGACCACTGCATATGGCCGTAGTAGGTGCCCCCCGCTGAGAGATTGCTGGCCGACCCTCCGAGCGCCGACTTCGGTCCGCCGCCGCCTCCGTAGACGGACGGCGGCATGTAGTAGCCCATTCCGTACTTCTCGCGCTGCTGCTTCCGTCTGCAAAACAAGGGAAGCGGTGCGCCTTTTGGTTGCGTCCCAAGATGCGCCCAATGCCTCGAACCTTCTCCTGACGCAGACGACGAGCAGGACGACCATGAGCACGAGCCAGACGCCGACGAGCACGGCGGGAATCACGATGATCAATACTGGAATGGGAAAGGAACCACTGCGCAACCAGCGCTACTTGCCCACGAATCAACTGAAGACTTCTTACGACTGGAGACGCTCGACGACTGCGTCGGCGGCAGCTGCTGCTCCCGGCGGCTTCCGAAGAAGTTGCCGCCGCCCACAACGTTGACGTCGGCGTCTGAGCGAAATCGAAGCTATGCACTACCTTCAGAAGACAGCGGCAGCTTACTGACTGTCACCATACCTGTGGACGTCGTCGTCTTCTGTGTCGTCGTGGTGGCTCTCACGCTCTGCGTGACGCTGTTGTCGAAGGTGGAAGGCGGGGTGGAAGAGGCGGCGCTGCTTCTCCAGCCCGTCGTGGTGGAAGCCACAAATGTGGGTCGCGCCGACGTCGACCGCGCCGAAGAGGGCGGCGACTCGAAGGTCGCGCTTGGCGCCACAGTTGGCCTAACGGTGGTAGTCGTTGAAGAGGGCTGCTCAAAGACGGCAATCGAAGGAGGCAGGGAAGTTGCGTTGGCCCCGGACGGGAGCAGACCGACGTCGACGGTAGAGGCCTCCTCAACAACTGTAACAGAAGAGTGCTCCAATGACAAGACAGTCTGTTGGCAACTGTATGTGCGCCGAAAGCTTGCCGACCTCCGCTGCAGTCGAAGCCGTCTCCCGTGAACCCTTCGGTGCAGAGGCAGTGGGCGAGGTTGTGGGTGTCGAGAAGGCACACCGCCTGCGGATGACAGGCCACTCCGTAGGCTTGCTGACAGGGGTCCATTCCTACGAAAGCGAAGCGAACTTCGACTGAGAAAAGACGTTTTGTAAGCAGCACTGCGCCCACTCTGGCAGACGACGCCGTCGCCGGAGAAGCCCTCGAAGCAGAAGCAACGGTAGGAGCCCAGGGTGTTGGCGCAGTAGGCGTTGGGGCCGCAGTCGTCCAAGCCCAGCTCGCACTCGTCGATGTCTGCAAACAATAGTAACAGTAATCTCAGAACGATGTACTTCCAAGTTCCGTATCCCTACCGTCTTGACAGCTGGGCCCACTGAAGCCCTCTCGGCAGCCTCCGTTGGAGCAGTAGCCGTCCTCGAAGTCGCAGGGGATGCCGCCATAGCAGCGGCACTCTTCCAGACAGTTGACGCCCCACATGCCCGGCTCGCAACCTGGCGTTTTGTGCGAATGTTGCGTTGTATCGATACCGTAATAGCGATGTGAGTAGCCATGTGAATCATACAAGATCCCACCGATGTCGCAGAATGGGATGCGTCGTCTGCCGGCGGGGCAGAACTGCAGTCGGTCGTCCACGCGGAAGATCCACTTGCCGGGACTCTCCACGTTGCTGCCCCGACGCAGCATGCCGCCCGCCACGTCCGCCGGACGCGCCAACACAAGACTGCTCTCGTTCAGGCCGTTCATCACGCCCACCTGCGATGCGACAAGCGAAATAGATAACTTCTCGGGTTTCATTCAGCTCGTGAGAGGTTGCCGAAAGACTGCGGTGCTGTCATACGTAAACGCGTCCAGCGCAAATGCCGACTGCGTCGGGATTCAGAGTAGGATACATATCTGCACGGATCGTCCATTGAAAGCGCCAGGACTGAGTACAGCTTCGGGACTCTTGCATATGATTAGCTATGACCATGCGCCATTCCAACTACACCACTCTCTCCCCCAACCTGTGCCGTATCCCCAGCGACGGTTCCATAGACGAAGGTGACAAATGTCTCGTTCCGGCCCTTCGTCATCACCAGTTGGATTGTGGACGAGTTGCCTTCGGGCAGCTGCAGCAAGCGAAGAGCCATCATTGCGCCCATGTTACCATTACTACGGTATCTCATCCAGTAGTACCCTCTCGGAGAGGACGTTCTCAAAGGTGACGATGAGCACCAGATCCGCCTGGAAGCTGGGACGGCGGTGGAAGCTCTGCACGTTCAAAGAGGCGCGCTTCAGCACCTCCGGATCTGAAGCCGTTTGCGCAGAAGTGTGTGGAAGGCAGTAGTCGCCCCAAGTCCAATGCGAAGCGCGCGCACCGATGGTCTCCTTCACATAAATGTTCCCTCCGCGCGTCAGGTCGGTGCGCATGTAGAAGGGCGCGAAGCCGACGACCCCGAGGTCGCCGATCGACACGTCTTCGTACTCCTTGACGGGGAAGTCGAACGTCACCACGCCGTTAGACGACACCTACAGAGAACAGGGAATAAAGTACCGTAAATGCTCTAATAAGCCCACGGGGGCGCCTATTTGGGGGGGGGGGCTTATAAGTTTGCTTGACTATAGAAGTCTCAAAGTGCTATGGTTTTGACCAAAATACCCACAATTAGTCTTTGTACTGATATAGACAGCCTTATCTTGAGTTGGTATTCTTAGTGGTACAGAGCATGTTTGGTAGTGTTAGTGCACTGGTACTTTCCCAAAGTGGGCACTTTTCGGGGGGGGGGGGGCAGGTGTTGTTTATTGGAGTAAATACGGTAACTATGTACACAAGTGCTGAATTGCACGTTTATATGAAGCGCGTAGCATGCGCAGTAGCAGTCTAAAGTCTGTTCAAGAAAGGCAGAGACTGAAGGTTATTTGAGTCTGCAGACGTAGTGCTTCGGGAAACCCAAATTATTTATGCATCGTTGGATAACCCTGTCGAAGTGTGTTGACGCGGTGCGTGTTTTGCCATAATCACGCAACACGCACTGGATTGGGGCGCACATGAAAAATTCGAGGTTTTGTACAGAATGGGCGATTTTGATAATTTTTACACCAGTTACACCCCAAGGTGTCCTGATATCACATCTCAAATTTCAGCAAAATCGGTGCACCACAGCGTTAGTTATGGCCTGCCGCGTACACCCTACTTTGGCCCAAAATGGCCAAAATTGCCGAAATCGGCCAAAAAGGGTGCACTTTTTTAATAACTCAAGAAAGAAACGGCCAAATTTCTTCAAACTTTTTACGTGTTAACTAGAATCAATTGTCTACACAATGGAACAAACCCCATCTTATTCGGTTGCGGCACGCTCGAATGCGACTCACTCAAAGAGACCCTACTTTTGGCCGAAACGACGCTTTTCAGCTCGATTGCGCATCGAGGCCTTCCAGCTGGCCGAAAAGCGTCGTTTCGGCCAAAAGTATGGCCTCTTTGATTGAGTCGCATTCGAGCGTTCCGCAACCGAATAAGATGGGGCTTCTTCCATTGTGTAGACAATTGATTCTAGTTAACACACGGAAAGTTTGAAGAAATTTGGCCGTTTCTTTCTTGAGTTATTAAAAAAGTGCACCCTTTTCGGCCGATTTTGGCAATTTTGGCCATTTTGGGCCAAACTAGGGTGTACGCGGCAGGCCATAACTAACGCTGTGGTGCACCGATTTTGCTGAAATTTGAGATGTGATATCAGGACACCTTGGGGTACAACTGGTGCAAAAATTATCAAAATCGCCTACCCTGTACAAAACCTCGAATTTTTCATGTGCGCCCCAAACCAGTGCGTGTTGCGTGATTATGGCAAAACACGCACCCCGCCAACACACTCCGACAGGGGTATCCAACGATGCATAAATCATTTGGGTTTCCCGAAGCACTAAGTCTGCAGACTCAAATAACCTTCAGTCTCTGCCTTTCTTGAACAGACTTTAGTAGCACCCACGAAGCATCTTGTATACTGCTGTCCGAAGATGGTGATGGCGTCGGTGAAGGGAAACTCGAGGCCAGAATCGCGCTGCGCCGTCAGCTTGTAGTCGCGCAGACGGTCGTAGGGGAACAGGATCGTCTCTGAACACCATTCCATAGTGGATAAGACATCCCATAACGTCGCAATCTCATTCTAGGAAAGTTCCCCCCCCCCCCCCCTAGTGGGGGGTAAGGACAGGTGAATTTGTTCGGGCTGAAGTTGAACAGGCTGTGTATCTCAGATGACTTCTCAGCCTCTAAGCTACACGAACAAATTCAGCGTGCTCTGCTCACACGCACGACGGTTCTCACATAGGGCAACGCGCAGGCGGGTAACCATAGGTGCGATCCAGAATTGGGCCAGGGGGGGGGGGGTCTTTGGGGTTTGGGGGGGGGGGGGGTCTCCGGATCAGGAATCCGTTTCCTGATCGGCTCAAAATGGGGGGGGGGGGGGGGTAGGCAAATTTACCAAAAAAGTGCCAAAAATTAGCTATTTTTGCTCTATTTTGATGCGAAATTCATAGAAAATGGCCAAAAAATACGCAAAAATAGCGTCGCAGGCAAAAATTTTGACCACTTTTGGACTGATTTTGGAAAAAATTTCCTTAATTTTTCCGGCTTCCTCTGGGTAGGGGGGGGGGGGGGGGGTCCGGCGTAAATTTCTAGGGGGGGGGGTATCCGGAATTCCCGTCCGGATGGCCAAGGCTAGGGGGGGGGGGGGGGGGTAACCCCCCCCCTATCCCCCCCCCCCCCCCAATCGCACCTATGCGGGTAACCGCCTCACTCACCCGTCACCACTGACGAAACGCGAGTAGGTGTCTACCACTGCAACACTCAAACAACGTAACGTATGCAGTAAGCGCAGCGCACCATGTGCAAGTGCAACGACCCCCCCCCCCTCACCCACCCACATTCCTACATCAACAGGCGCCGTGCGTCCGTGTACCCACTATCCCACGCGCATAGACAGTACAGTGCCATGCCATCACATGCCAACACGATGTATCGAATCGAAGTACTTAGGACTTAGTGTTAATTCAGAGCTGCACTGCTCACTCTGAAGCGAGTTTGGCACCCGCAAACGGAGCACGCTGAATTTGTTCGTGTAGCTTAGAGGCTGAGAAGTCATCTGAGATACACAGCCTGTTCAACTTCAGCCCGAACAAATTCACCTGTCCTTACCCCCCACGAGGGGGGGGGGGGAACTTTCCTAGAATACACTCCCTGTCCATGGCCATGAAGTGGACACCTTCAGCGAGAGGGGGGAGGGGGGGGGGGGGTTCGGGGTGGGTGGGGGTGGGTGAAGGGTTCCTCCTCACGGACAGGTTTGCAGGAGTGTGTACCATTGAGGTCATGAGCAAAGGGCAGCTCGAATCCAGAAACAAACACTGGATTCGTGTTCTGTGTCCTCGAAAACCCACAGGAGGTTGGATGGACAGACAGGTCTGGCCACAGGAGGTTGGATGCACAGACAGGTCTGGCCTCAGGAGGTTGGATGCACAGACAGCTATACGACTATACGAATTACGATTTCGTCATAACGTCATTCTGTCACCCACCACCCTTCTGGAGTCCACCCACAACACCTCCAATACATATCACCACTCTACAGTTCATTTCGACATTGACTATACGAATTTACAATTTCGTCATAATGTCATTCTGTCACCCACCACCCTTCTAGAGTCCACCCACAACACTTCCAATACACATCACCACTCTACCGTTCATTTTAACATCGACTATACGAATTTACGATTTCGTTATAATGTCATACTGTACTGGTTCCAACCTTTGGACATCCATATCTCAAGAACCAAACTACCTAGGAAGATGAAATGTTTTACACATTTGTTCAACTTGTGATGCACTTTGGTGGTCAACTTCGATTGGCGCCCCAGCGTGCACCACCAGAGCTTGGCCATCTTGAGCCGAGCCCAGGATCCATACCCGACTGGACTTTGCCACCTTGGATCTTTTTACTCAAACGACTTAGGAGGATGCAATGTTATACACTTTTGATCACACCATAGTGTATTTTGGGGGAGCACTTCGATTGGCGCCCCAGCGTGCACCACCAGAGCTCGGCCGTCTTGAGCCGAGCCCCGGATCCGTACCCGACCGGGCTTTTGCCACCTTGTATCTTTTTACTCAAACGACCTAGGAAGATGCAATGTTCTACACTTTTAATCATCCTATAGTGTATTTTGGGGGAGCACTTCGATTGGCGCCCCAGCATGCACCAGTAGAGCTCGGCCGTCTTTAGCCGAGCCTCGGATCCGTACCCGACCAGACTTTTGCCACCTTGTATCTTTTTACTCAAACGACCTAGGAAGATTCAATGTTCTACTCTTTTGATCACCCTATACTGTATTTTGGGGGAGCACTTCGATTGGCGCCCCAGCATGCACCAGTAGAGCTCGGCCATCTTGAGCCGAGCCCTGGAGAATCTGACTGTCTTTATGGTGCTGCTTTTCGTTCAGTTACGTATTGCTAATT